>QRDG01001034.1:705738-953432 GCA_012064385.1 Puccinellia tenuiflora
GTCACAAGGAAGGACAAATCCCAATCTTGATTCATGTCACCCAACAAATACCATCGGAGATACCTGAAAGCCACCTTTATAATCACCCAGTTACGAAGTGACGTTTGATGTCCACAAAGTATTCCTCCGGTAAACGAGAGTGACCTAATCTCATGGTCTAAGGAAACTATACTTGGCATACTAAAAGTGTTGGCAATGAAACTTGTGACACGATCAATTGCAACTCTTTATTATTTGGGTCTTGTCCATCACATCATTACTCCTAATGATATGACTCCGTTACCAAGTGACTATAACAAGTCCATGGTTAGGAAACTCTAACCATCTCTTGACTAACGAACTAGTCCGGTAGAGAATTACTAGGGACACCTGTTTGTTTATATTCCACACATGTATTATGTTTCCAATTAATACAATTATAGCATGGACAATAAACTATTATCATAAACATGAATATGCTAATAAACCATTTTATTATTGCCTCTAGGGCATATTCCCAACACTAGATAGTGGGTTCATGCCCCCTTTTGTTCCTGGGCACGAGTGACAGAAACGTCTAAGGGCGAGGGTGTGCTGTTGCTACTAAGGGTAAAACAACGATGTTAATGTCTCTTTTGATATTAGTATTGCTTACTTCATGCACTTTACTTAATGCAATTGTCTGTTGCTTGCAACTTAATACCGTTGGGTGACAGGCTGGATAGCGATCCCACGGTGGACTTTTTAGACAAAGACGCAGTTGGACTCAACGGTCTTTGTTCCTTGTCGTGATGCCTCCATAAATATTATCATGTCCTTTTTGTCATAGCTAAATTGGGTTTGTGTCATGATCTTGTCAATTGCCTAGCTGTAATTCGTTCACCCATCACATGCATATTTTATTTACTTGAGAGACTCCACTAGTGAACCCATGGCCCCCGGTCCATCTTTTTACATTGTTTACAACCTCATTTACTTACTTTTAATCATGATTACTCCTCTGGTCACTTTTCATATTTCATCTATTTCATCATACAATTAACCGCTTTGTTTTCTGCGAGACCGGAAAGATTGACAACCTTTCCGCCGTTGGGGGCAAAGTATTTTGGTTGAGTGTGTGTAGGTCCACGTCTGTTGAAGGTCAAGCGCCAGAGATCTTCAACATTCACCTCGTTGTTGATTTCAAAGTCCTACTGGTTCGATAAACCTCGGTTCGTTAAACGAGAGAAAACTGCTACTAGCTGCAATCCCGCCTTCGCTTGGGGCACCACCCAACTTATTTTAATACAGCAGCATACCACTTGAGCAACATCATATCCATTACACATAGGGAAACATCATGTAGTCAACTATACTAACAAAGCTCATGATCACAACGAAGAACACATCATGGGAGAGAGAGAGATAATCACATAGCTACTTGTATAAGCCTCAGCCCCGGTGAGGGACTACTCCCTCCTCATTGCGGGAAGCAGCGGCGTTGATGGAGATGGCCCCGGCGGTCGACCCCGTCCCGGCAGGGTGCCGGAACAGGACCTTCTGAACCCCCGATGGCGGCGGAGCTCTGTATCGTATTTGGGAAAATCCTTCGGGGGTTAGGGTTTTTTCGTCGGGGATGATTATAGGCATCGGAGGCGGCCGAGGGGGTGCCCGAGAGGCAGAGGCGGGTTGTGGCCGCGGCCTCCCTTAGACCCGCAGGTGGGACCCGCCCCTGGCCTGTGGGTCCCCCCGGGGTCGCCCTTCTGGCTCCGGTCCTTATTTCTTCAATAAAAAATCGTCGTAAATTTTCGTCCAATTCCGAGAATATTTCTAGAAGTAACTTTCTGCAACAAAATCAGCACAAAAACAGGGAACTGGCACTGGGCATCTTGTCAATAGGTTAGTCCAACAAATGCATAAAAATGATGTAATATGATAGTAAAAACATGTGACAACATCACAAAACTAGCATGGATCAATAAAAAATTATAGATACGTTTGACACGTATCAAAGACCTTAGGATTTTCCGGGGCATGCAGGCTCGGACTAGCTTCATCCCAGATAATGAGTGAATGGGGGAAGTGGATGAACTCCAAGAATGTAGGTCACCACCATCTCGGAAGTGGTGGTTATTTCACGGCAGAGCCCAAATAGGAGAAGCAGGACACTGAGTGGGCAGCTAAGGGCATCCCTATCCCCTACGACAAATTTAAAGACAATCAGACTAAAAACTTTGTCAGGGCTCGGTTCACGGAGGACCCGGTTACCAAGGAACTTACGACGGATCCCGAAGTCGTGAAGTTCCAAAAAGCTGTGGAGGAGGTAGAAAGTTCTAGAGCCGCGGATGAGAGATCCTCCCAGGGATCGACGAAGCCCGTGTGGGACACTCCATTCAACGAGGCATTGAACAAGATCAAAGGGTGGGATCTGGACAAGCCACCGTCAGGTGGCCATGTGGTCGGCCATGGCAAGGCCCTATGGTGTGACTATTATCACGAGGAGAAGGAGACGCGAAAGGATAGGAAGAAGCGCAAGCAGGAGGCGGAACTTGCAAAGGTGTCGGCTATGGTCAACAATCTAGTGGCAAAGGCGCTCACCGGTTTCCTTCGTACCGTTGTGACCCGGGTAATGGATTGGATCGACGGAGGTCGACAAGGGCCGTGTCCAGTGCCCAACTTAGGAGGCAACACGGCCAATACCACGTCGGTGACTTCGTCCGCCAACACCGCGCCGTCACCTCCACCTGTTCTGGATAATCCGCTGGTCCGCACCACGCCGTCACCTCTTCCGGAGAATTCGTCGGCTGGCACCACGCCAAGCGGCCACTCCAACTCCGTGTCGCAAGCCGTCGACGGTGTCTCGACAATAGCCGAGCTCGACGCCCTCACGATAACTAAGCGTCATAGGCTCAACACATATTACTTCATCCAATTTGCCTTTGCCTTGCATCTCTAACGCCATACATGCATGTTCTTCGTAGAACGACACTAAATGCACTCTCCTACACCATGTGAATGGAGAGTTGAAGGATGTTGCCAGGGCTACCATAATTGCGCCAAAAAATTGCATGCACCACAACAGGCCGATACCCGATGGCTGTTTTAAGGTTTAACTGACTAGGGTGTTGTCAGGCTGCGACGATGTGGATCCTCCTTATCAACCCGTGGGAGCCGATGAGCATCTGCTCCTCCGATAATGAATCCCCTGGGCCATGGTATGGCCGAAAACCCAGATATGTCTAAGCCCGACCACTCCACAGACAACACCGCAAGTCGGGTTGGAGCAAAACCCTATCAAGGCCAGCGCACCAGCACCGCCATTTTCTGCCTTCGCTGGGCGCAGGCCACAGCTGAAAGAGCCCGCGACACGGGAAGACGACCTTTTTGATGACTGCTACATCAATGATGACCGCTGCGAAGACGGAGAATTCATGGCTCCTCTTGATGAACCGTCGACCTACCGTGCTCCGGACACTCACGAGCCCGGTCAAGCAGATAAAGCCACGTGCACGAAGCGTCTATTCGGTTCTCAAGAGACGTCTCCAGCCGACGACTTCACGCAGAAAGAAGCAACACAAGCAGCTATCCTGAGCCCCAACACACTACTTGGGACCTACCGTGAAGCGCTGGCCGGAGGAGGAGGCGTCCCTCCGAAGCCTAAGAAGGCACGGAAAAGAACTAGGAAGAGCGACTATGCATTTGCCAGCTAGCCTTTGGCTCCAAAGCCGTAGAAGGGTGCCCATGCCTCCAGCAGCCAGCCGCCGGCTCCGCAACTGATCCGTTTTAAGGATGGGCCCGGACCCTACAAAGATGTTACGTAGGAAATGCATATTGCGGGTCGACCGATGGTACCGCCGGATGTGCTCCAACTCATGAGTGGGGATATGAAGATGCTGCATGAGCGTGTTCTGACACGAGAGCTGGAACTTCTTAAAATGAAAGATCCAACACACCCGGTTTTCACGGCCAAGGTGCCAGAGGGAATTGATGGCTTTTGCAAAGAAGTCCCAGCGGATTTGATGTTATTGCGATTTGATGACATCTTCAAGATGTTTAACCTGAAGCGGCTCCATCGTCATTTAGTCCGTCTATTCTGTCTCAGTACGGCCCACCAGGTCTTAAAAGAGAAGATCGGGGGCATCGTGATAGCGGACCCCTACTACATGATCGAGACCAACTTACAAAACCCCTGATGGCTGGCAATTTATGACGAAACACCTCGAAGATATCATGCTGGAGAATAAGTGGAAGGATTACATTCTCTTGCCTTACTATCCCGAGTAAGTAGTCATTCGCTATGCCATAATGAAGATGCTTCATTAGATTTCTACCGTTCTTTTTCTAACATTCTGTCTAAATTGTTTTGCCCAGAGACAAGTACTGGTTCCTGATCGTTCTTTCCCCGCAATATTCCCTAGCCACATATTTGGACTCGGGTAGGGAGGACAAGCCGAAAGACTACACCAACCTCAAGAGGGCTCTGGATAATGCTCTAGTTGGCTTCAGTATGAGGGGAGGCGTCTTCAAAAGGAAGAGAAAGAGAAGAGGAGGCGCGCCCACATTCCACCACATAACGCAGTTCGCGTGCGTCGCACAACCAAAGAACCGCGAGAGGGATGCCTACTATGCCATCCATCAGATCCGTGCCTTCGTACGGGATGAAGAGCAACTCAAGCTACCAGATCAACTCCAACGCTGGGCCGAACACTTGGCGACGATCCAAGATCGTGATCTCAGACAAGAATTCTATCGCATCCAGGAGACGTTTGCGCGGATCATCATACACGATGTCTGCACTGTTGGAGGCATGTTCTAATACGACGGCGCTCCACTCTATAATGCGGAGGTAGAAGGGCGCTTAAAAGCACAAGGCGACATCTGATTGTTCACGACGAAAGACGGTGTCCGCCCCTTCCCGGCCCCGAAGACCGTCGCCTAGCTTATGTTCATTATGTTGTGTAGCTGTCTAGCTTATGTTCAAACGATCGATGAAATTCGTGTTGTAATTAAACTTTCTTTAATTTGTAATGTGATGATCGAACTTGCTACTCGATTCCGAGATGCATGTGATGTATACAACTTGTCTACTTATATCTATTTTCAGTTATAATGCATGTGATGTTTATATCTTGTCTAATTATATTGTTTTGTAAAATGTATTATAGAATATACGTGTATAAATACCTGTATAAACACCTATATAAATACGCAGTACATAAAAAATACAGAAAATCATAGCCATGGCGCATTAGATAATGTAGCCGTGGCGCACGGAGATGCCATGCGCCACGTGTACTCTCCATTAGCCGTGGCGCACCATGGTGCCACGGCTAGTGGAAAATACCCGTGGCGCACCAAGTTGCCTGCGCCACGGGTAATATTTACCCGTGGCGTGGCAATCCGTGGCGCATGGGGCTGCGCCACGGCTATGTCTTTTTGGTGCGTCACGGCTAGCCTTTTCTGTGCTAGTGTCAGCTTGAAAGTGCTCTTGACTTGTGCTGAGCTATGCTGGCTCTCTTTCTTTTCTCTTTTTTTTTTTCTTTCGAAACAATTCTCTCATGAACACAGAGGGGAACACCTTGCACATCTCACAAGATAACAACTCACTTATCACCAAGTTCTCCAACCCTACCAACTGGGGCTCAGGTGGTTTGTATAAAGCCTAATCCACAAGCCGTTAGAGGAATATACCTTTACGTTCTCCTATCACAATGGTCATATCTTCTCCTCTCTCAAGTGCTTTGCACGTAGGTGGCGCCAATCATCAACTTTTAGAGTCATCATGTTTCTTCATACTGAAGAACTAGACTCAACATAAGGTATACTACCATACCCAATTATGCTTAATATTCAAGTCAAATAACACAAGGTGTACTGCCCAACCAGTATCACTTCATATCCTCTCAACATAAATACTACTGCCAGAGCAAGTTCTGCTTCATGTTCAAGCTTGAGCTAAAATAATCTCTACTGCTACACCCAGTTTTGCTTCATTTTCAACCTAGTTCTCCATCTTCACACATTGATGTGTGGAAGAATTCCAACTATATGTTTTGCATAGAGTGTGAGTCTAACTGAGTATGTTATCAAGCTTCACTTTCGTCATAAGAGATTTAACCCCTCTTAATAATATAGATTTTCCCGTGGCTAAAAACAAGAAAAACGAAACAGATACTCTAGGTTTTCACGCTCCTGGACCCGTAGTCTCTCTCTCGAGTCATCTTCATTTTGAGACCTCATCTCCATGAATCCTCGCTCATGCGCTCCACACCATCTTCACTCCACGCATGGAGGGGGCATATCTTTGGCTTTATCTTCAACAAATCCTCATCTTCGCATCCTCACGCTTCAAGCGGATCTGCACTTCTTCTTAGGGCTTCACCTCAACTCTGTGTTTTCGTGCTTCTTCATCTTGTAAAGAATCTTCATCTTCGACGTCTCTGCGCCACCTTCACTTCTCAAGGTCTTTTTCTCCTCATATCTTTGGCTTTATCTTCAACAAATCCTCATCTTCGCATCCTCACGCTTCAAGCGGCTCTGCACTTCTTCTTCTTAGGGCTTCACCTCAACTCTGTGTTTTCGTGCTTCTTCATCTTGTAATGAATCTTCATCTTCGGCGTCTCTGCGCCACCTTCACTTCTCAAGGTCTTTTTCTCCTCTTCAGCGACTATGTGCTTCTCCTTCTCTCGAGGCTTGCCTAAACTCAGCAACTACACACTTCTTTTTCTCATGAGCCTTCTCGCTTCAACTTAGCGACCTTCACGCTTCTGCTTGTCTTGGTCGTTCATATCCTGTGAATCCTTAGCTTGGCGACTATGTGCCTCTTACATCTCTTGGATATGGGTCAACTTTTAAGGTGGTCAACTTCCTGGGTATAGTAGCGCAAATGTTAGTTTTTCTTAAGCATGTGTCATCTATCATCCATAAATCATCCATAACCACATAGAAGATATTAAAAGAACATTCAAATACAAAACATTTATAGAGAGTTATAAGGAAATAAAGAATAGAAAGAAAAGCCCTCGCAAAAGGGGTGTAAGACAATGGAAGACATCACTAAAAATAGAAGAACTGACAACAAACAGTTGGTCAAGAGGTCAAACAAGCACAGACTGCTAAATTCGTGCTCATGCTCCTAATTTGTAGCACTATATATTCTTGAGTAACATTACTTTTATATTTGAATATTGAACCACACATGAATCGGGGTCGATTATTTAATAGATAAGTGCAAGAAGGATTGGTTGGGATTATTTTAAGAGAAGCACCTCTGGAGCATATATATGTGTTATGCAAGAAGGATCAAAGGCCAGAGCTTGGTTCCCCATTTTGAAAAAAATCAATGTTAAAAATAAACCAAGATCATAGTTGCTTTGTTTAGGAAAATTTTCAGTTTGGAACAGTTGTACTTACATCTTGATCTTGAGCTCTTTTACGGTGATTGGGATGGAACCGGTGGTACCGTCCGGTACTGTCGAGTATATTTTTTTTGTAGCCATTGATTATAACAGAATTTATTTTAGTCGTCGATTAAAACACAATGGAGTCCATCGTTCCCAAAGCAATCACTATTTTTTTTATCCAATTCGATTTATACTTGCTGTTTAGGCGACAATGGCCAGTTCCTCACATTCACCAAGCCAGAAATCAGCACGACTCAGGTTCCGGAACCAATCGATCTCATCTCCGTGTTCATCTCGCTCGTGAGGTGTGACCTGTAACAACGAGACGCCGAGACCGACGGGACGGCAGGCGACAGCGCGCGGCATGGCCTAGCTCGGCAGACGCTGAGATGGAAGTAAATTGTGCGCGGCAGTGCCTCCTATCAGGCGGCGACTCCTCCACGAGGCAGCGCCTCGCGGAAGCGGACGGCGACTCTAGCGTCGACAGGAGGGCCGGCCGTGCGGCTGTCGGCCCAAAACATGAAGCCGGGAAGCAGCAGCAAAGTGGCGACCACGCAGATAGCTACCGGCACCAGCCACCCATGGGGACCACACGTAGGCACCTCGCGTCTCGTCTTCCTCTGGCCGCAACCATGGTGGAGAGGTCAGAGGCGGCATCGGAGGAAGCCGCTGGAGCTCGTGTCCATGCAGGGTCTCCTCGACACGTTCCTGGGGCCTGGGCGATCGCCGCCGGAGCCGGTTCACCTCAAGGCCAGCATCACCCCTCTTCCTCCGATCCGGATACGGTGAATCCGGCAAGCTCGCTACCTTCGCCGGCTCGTCGCCTAATTTGCCTCAGTACTCCGTCGTCTTGCCGTCGTCACCGGCACGGCATGCTAGGAAGACCAGGCGCGTGAGGAGCAGGGCCTGGCGAGCGGCGAGGAGTTGACAAGGCGGCGAGCTAGCGAGTATGACGCTTCCGTCCCGTTCCTGTCTTCCCGATCTCCAGCCTCCAGAGTCCAGACCATCAGACCGATCGTTTTTTTACATGTATCGGTGTATGGTTTTGGTTTGCATGCGTTATGATTTTGGTACCGGTCCTGTCGTGGTGGGTAGCACGGCATATCCATCAAAGATGGAAAAGAGTATGGGGCAGGCGACGATCGGATGCTCGCGCGGGATTGGGCAACCAACATGCAAACACACGTCAATTACCCAGGTTCGGGGCCCTCCCTGTGGAGGTAACACCCCTACGTCCTGCTCTTCTTCTTCTTATTGATTGATCACAACTCGGGCTACAAGGTTTGCTCCTGGAGCTGTATGGCGGTGGTGCCGGCTTGAGATGTCAAGCCGGCTGGAGGTAGACGATGATCTATGTGGGTCTGCTTGCCTATCGCCTGTTGCTCGTCGTGNGAAAAAAAAGGTGAAGTTAGTAGTGGCCGAATGATAGTGTTAAGAAGAGGAAAAAAGGAGGTTACCATGGGATCGAGCGCAGGGAAGGCATCGTAACTTGGCATTGCAGGTATGGCCTGCGCAAAGCTTCATGAACATCAAACTTACCGGTAACACTATTAATCGTTTTTTTCCTTTACTCAAGAATGTTCTTATGCTTGATTTAGATTCTGAAGTAAACAATTTAAATACTTGCTAGAACTCTATAGACTTATAGAGTCCATTTAACCACATGCATGTCATACGGTGACAACTTGGTGCGGATTTAATTTTTGTGACACATTAAACAATATTCAAAAGTGCTAAAACTTTAGTGTCAATATAATCGTGTCAATATAATCAGGTCACACATAAAAAAATGTTCAACGGGTAAGAACCCCCAATGAATTAGCATTAAGATAAAAGCGCTCCTTAGTAAGAATTCGGGTAGATCGATCCCGATGGGATTCGAACTCTGGTTGCTAGGATGCGCCACTGCGACCTAACTAGTGGGCTCTTCCTCGAAAAGTCTGTTTGGCTCCCGAGCACCAGTGCTCCTCCTCATTTGAAAAAAAAATAAAATAAGTACTTACAAGTTTCAAAAAACATTTTTAAAAATCCCAAATGTATGAAGAGTTCTATCCCACAACCGTGTAAAAATTCAACTTCAAATACTTTGTATTCTAAGCTACACAAAAATTAAAAATTGATAAAATCTAGAGATTTGAAAATGTGCATACTCGGATCCACACTTTTATCATTTTTATGTAGCTTGAAATACAAAGTATTTGAAGTTGGAATTTTACATGGTTGTGGGATACATATTTTCCTAAATCCTTGATTGTTTTTCAATATTTTTTTAAACTCGTCAGTATTTTTTATTTTTATTTTTTCAAATGAGCAGGAGCATTGGAGTTCGGAACCACCCAACCTCTACTCGCTCTTCCTTCGGAAGAATAGAACTTGCATGCAGGACGGGCACAATACGGAACATGTGGTTTTGCAATCGATAGACACGCACATATACACACCAAGTACGCTACGTAGTCGGTCTGGCAAAGCATGGCCAATTTTATGGCCCCAATTGGTTTAGGGACCACTAGTAGGGACTAATAGTTAAATATAATTTAAACTAGAATTTTCGACTGTCCCTTTGCACATATTATATACCATGTCTTTGGACCCTCCTTTTCTGATGTATATTCGTTGGGTAACGTATGAGGTGATGACCGATACTCTATTATATGAGGACGACTACGCGGAATGAAACAGATGGTGAAGATAATGCTAAAATGAGGTAAAATTGTGTTGAAACTTGAAAAGCTCCTACATGGGCATCTTGATATAATTTTCACCGAATGGATAATGAGTGCCACAAATACACAACTTCGGGATAAAAAAGTGGAATTCACTCTAGTTTTTATGTGTTGTAATTTAGCTCCTCCAGCCTCAGTCCCGCATATGTCTTGGTTGACTGTGTAGGCACACAAAATGAAAAATCTCATCAAACTATGGTTTTGCTTTTGACTTGGTCTACGTGATAAAATCGTAATGATATTATTTTTTATGAGATTTTTTTTATAGTTTCTTGCAGGTTATCTTTAAAACTACACATTGGATCCGTATGTCGTGCTTAATTGTTTTTAGTCTAAGTACGTGGTGCTTACTGTGTGGAAGCACGAGATTCTGTGTAAACCTTTTGAAAACAGTTGCTTGGACGCTTGTCCACCCTATTTGGCTAGAGGCTTCAGAATATGATTGATCGTTACATAAGTGTTTTTTTAGTCCTATTAGCTTGTTGTTGATTTTGACCTACATCATGTTTTCATTTACGATATGTTTTTGGTATGGATAAAATTACAATAATACATGCTTGTGAGCATCGATGGATGTGTCGTCATATACCCTTTTTGGAAAATAAAAGGTATTTAAATACGGTCCAACGTCTCACACTAATTGAAGATAGCTTTCATCATAGTGCAACAAGTTTGTTGTTTGTGATTATCTTTCAAATTTGTACAATACAATAGCACCATACAATATAAAACAACTCTTGTTTTTTATATATTTTTTCATGAAACCATGGAATGCTTGTTGAAAGAACGAGATGTCGCCTAGAGTGGGGGTGAATAGGCGATTTAAAACGTTTACGCTTAGGGCTTGAATAAATGCGGAATAAAACTAATGTTTCATTTATCAAACACAAAACCTAGTATACTAGGTTCACCTATATGCGCCAACAACTTATGCTAGGCAAGTTAACAATAAGGATAGCGAGATATATAACTTCAAGCTCGATGACTATCACAAGGTAAATGCATAAGTAAAGGGGTTTGGTTATAGAGATAAATGACACAAGTGGAGACGGAGGTTTGTTTCCCGTAGTTTCCACCCAAAGGAAGTACGTCTACGTTGGAGGGGTGTGGAGGCTCCTTGGCCCTCCTACAAGCACGCCCGTGCTCACCCTATTCTCCGTGAGCTCCTCCCGTGGGGAATACCCGATGAGGGAATTGCTCATCCACTATGAGGTCTTCTTGAGGGCGTTGACCAAACCCGTACAATGAGGTCGTTTTGAGGGCGTTGACCAAACCCGTACAATTTTCCCGAGCCTACCTCCACGTAATAGGAGGCTCCCGTAGCACACACAACCGTCTAGGGTGCACAATGCAGCCAAGAGGCACAAGCTCTTGAGAGCCCTATGCACCCAAGAGTAACAATCTTCTCAAACTTCAATTTCCACGTATCACCGTGGAGAGCACAAACCGATGCACCAAATGCAATGGCAAGAACACACTAAGTGGTCAAGTCCTTCTCTCCGAAATCCAATCAAAGCAACTAATGCTAGGGACGGATTTAAGAGAAGAACAAAGGAGAAACACAAAGCAACTCCAAGATCTAGATCCAAAGGGTTCCCCTCACTTAGAGGAGATATGGCTTGGTAGAAATATAGATCTAGATCTCCTCTCTCTTTTCCCTCTAAAAGGAGGCAAGAATCATGGAGGGATGGAGAGGAAGAAAGCTCTCAAAAAGGTCAACAATAGAGGAGAGAGAGAGAGAGTGCAAAAAGTTAGGCAACCATTGGGGAAGAAGGCCCCTTAAATAGGTTGCCCCAAAAACCAACCGTTGGGGGGCAGATTCACGTAGGGGTGGTACTACCGCTGGGGTGGCCGGTACTACCGCCCGCGCATTTCAGCTCGTCAACGGCTCGCAAACGAGCCCGCACTGGCGGTACTGCCGCCAGAGGCGGCGGTACTACTGCTGGCGCGCAACAGAAGGCATCAACGGCGGCAGTACTAGTGGTACTGCAAGCTCCAGGAAAGCCCAACGGAGTCAGGGAGGATGTGGCGGTAATCCCGCCAGTAGCAGCGGTACTACCGCCGCTCATCATGGGATTTTGCCAGTAGAGCTCTAGGAGTGGTACCACAGCCAGCACTACCGCCGTAAGTGTCGCTGATGTGCAACCGAAGACACATTTGGAGGCACCAGTGGTGGTACTTCCATCGCGGAGCCGCGCCTGGAGACCACTGGGAAGATCCCAGGAGCTGGCGGTACTACCGCAGGTGTTGGCGGCACTGCCGCCCTGAGAAGATAGCAGATCCTGAAACTGAATAACTTTTGCAAGGAAACTCCGATCGAGGTGAATCCAATTTTGTTGGAAATATTGAAACCAAGTAAGGGAGATTTTACTAATAAATGGAAGAGTGAAACCTTCCGCACGGATGAACTGGCAAAATCTCCAAAACCGAAAACGCAATAGAAGATGCATACGAAATTCATTTTCGGTGAACTTGGCCTTGCCATGACGAGCACGACAAGCATCAAGACCACACCACGATAAGATTCAAATAAGAGCCAAGAACGATGATGCCAACGATGCAAAGGTTTGAGCTCTTTACGAAGGATATGATCAAGATACTCGCTTGATAGCCCCTCTTGATAGTACGGTTATCTATCCTATAACCCGATCTCTCAATTAACATCATGAGACCGGTAAAATAGAAAACCTATCAAGATCATACCTTTTCCTTGCGCAAAATCCACTTGAGCTAGATGATGACGATCTTGACCTTCTCAAGTTGGACCACCTTTCTTGATTGCGCTCCGCTTCGTGAAGACTCACATCTTGCTCCCCCATACACCAATACGGGAGAAACACTTCTTTGACATATCTTCATTAAATAAGTGGCAAGCTTCAAGCATACTCATGGAGAGATACCATGAGAGCACTTGATCAACTTGCACTAAGCCTTGATCAACCTCTACTCTTCTTCTTTTAGCCTTGACTCCAACATATGGAGTCCAAGCATTGTTTATGGACATAACCTACAAGTAAAACTCAAATCACATATTAGTCCATATAGATTATCATTAATTACCAAAACCACACATGGGGGAAACCATGCTCTTTCACCTGTGGTGGCTAATGACGAGACCAGGTTCAAGTCAGACACCCAGGTTCAAATCCTCAGGGACACGGTTTTAGGATCTTATTATTTGAAAAGGCAAAATCGATGTAGGGATTTCCCCCTACCGTATTCCTTCCAAAAAAACTTAACGTGATTGCCCCCCCCCCCCCACCTATCTTTCGAGATAAAGAAACTAGCCGATATAACATCAACTTGGTTGTGCCCCCGCAAAAAAAAATCAGCTTCATTTGGTTGTGAGCTTCTTTCGTAGCCCGCAAGTTCGTGTTTTGGCCAAATAACTCTTGACTGCTAGACCCCATTCATTTAGCCCAAGAAAAATAATGGAACTCTAAATATTGTTACTGGAGATGACGCGCTGCACCCTGAGTAGCATATGCAGTCATGATGAAGTTCATGATCAGAAGAAGCAATGGCACATCTACTCTAGGGAGGCAAGAATCTATACGAAAAACCGATTGGTTTGGAACACTCTACACTACGGAAATGCATCGCTACATTAGTATGGACCCCCTAGTACTATCTTAGCCGTTGGTTGTTTGGGTTTGTTGGAGATTCGTGCTACTAAAGTTACAGAATCCCCCTTCCACCTCAGTCAATCATTCATTGTTAGGTCCATTTATTTCTTGCATAGCAACCCTTAGATTTTCAAGTTTTAGCATTTTCGCCTGGCCTCTCTCTCTCCTCACATCCGGGATTTAGGTTCATAATTTTCTTTCATAGTTTCAATCCAGAGGTAGCCTAGTTCAACACAAAAATTCACATAATATGTATTCTAGATTTTTTCTGAACCATAGTTCTGTAGTAAATTTTCTTTTCATAGTTTCGATTCAGCGGTAGACTAGCACAACAAGTTTATACAAATTTCAATAAAATTTCATTCAAGTTTATAAAAGTTTCTTCCGAGAATCATATAGAATAGATATAATATTATCAATAATTATCAAATCCACTATTTTATCAATTTCAGAATTCCCGTAATAATTTTTTCATTCAATATTCAATAAAAAATCATTCAAATTTTTAGAAGTCAGGATTCCTGTAGTAATTTTGTTTGATAGTCCATACAAGTTCCATACAAATACGAACAAGTCTGATACAAATACTAACAAGTCTGATTCAAGTTGCATACATGTTTCACGCATGTTTCAAACAAGTAATTAGCAGGATTCATGAAGGTAACACATATACATACCCATTTTCATAGAGAAAATCACAAGAAAATCAGAAAACAAATATAGTTCAAAAATAGCTCTATTTCATACTAATATTCTCCAGTCCATTCCAAATACATTTGAATCATTGAAGATCCATACAAGATCAGACGGTGGATACAATATCCTATTATGCACTCTCAAGTTTCATACAAAGAACATAGAAGCAAGAAATCGTCGATTTTTTTTGCACAGAAGATCTATACAAGAAATATGGAATAAGAAGTCAAGAAAAACTCCTAACAGGCTGAGCCCCTCCTCAAGAATAAATCCTAAGAAGATCCGATAGTGGATAGGAAGGGAGAGGGACGCCATGCCGAGCCCCTCCTCTCCGTCTTCCGCGGCGTGCTGGAGGAGGACGCTCGTCATAGCCGCCATGCCGAGCCCCTCCCTCGACGTCTTCCGCGGCGTGCTGGAGGAGGATCTGGGCGCTGCCAGGGAGCTCGGGATGGAGAGACGGCAGATCGAGTGGGCTGGGGTTGGGGGTGGGGAGCTCGGATGGGAGGAGAGGGAACGAGGCGTGAGGGGAGGGGCGGCGCTGGGTTGGTGTGGGGCAGCAGTGCGTGTCGGGTTAGGATTGGATGTGCTGCTGACTTAATATATATTGGGGAGTGCGGGTTTAATTGGATAATTTGTTAGGGGTGAAAAAGCAAATTCATTGCAAACTTTGACTAGTTGGACTTTTTCTGAATTCAACGGTTATGATAGTATGGGGGAACCAATGTAGATGTAGCAAATCCGCGCTGCTCTACACTAGCACGCCAGCAAATCAAAACTGTTTAGAGCAGGGGCCAATAGCACAGCCAGCTGCCGGCTCTACACGCCATGCCATGTCAGCCACCACCAATATAAAGCCAGAGCAGTACAACAGACTGGCTATTAGCCGGCTGTTTGATGGTGGTAAAAAAATTAAAGTATATGAAGATTACATGTGATGGAGAGAGAAGCGCGTGAGGAGACGGAGACGCAGGGATCGGCAGCGCCGGCTCTAGCGCTCGTGTCGGACGGCAAGCGGACGATAGTACTTTCGTTTTCTTACGCTGTCGTCGGGCGCTACTGCGGAGCGCCCGCTTCCTTCTCTCTCCTCACTTCTCTCCCCTCCAGCTGGGATTTTGATGACGTGGAATAGCCGAGCCGGCTGACTCAGCCTTATTGTACCTGCTCTTATGCGTTGCGATCGATGCCCCTGACCACCACCGCAAACAATGCCGAGTTTCTGATCCCGAGGCCCGGGCACCACATCCCGCGAAAAGGAGATTCCTGAGCAGCAAACCATATCTCGCGCTGTTCGCCCTTTCTCTTCTCCCGGGGCAAGGTAGGAGTAGGGCCAGACGGAGCATAACGTTAGGGTTTTCCTTTTTCTGTTATCTCCGTGTGTGTGCGCTTCTTCCCCGGCGCACACGCATCCCGGCACGCGAAGGCGGTCAAGGCGGCACATCGAGCACGTCACTGCTGTACGGAACACGCAGCCTTCCGCTTTTGCATATGCACAGGAGCTCCTCCACTCCACTCCGCCTCCAAAGCTGTGCAGTGCAGCTCGATCGATTTGGCGAGACCGCCCCGATTCCCCCGCTAGCTCCTGCTCTTCGGTTCGCGCGAAGGTTGCCATTGCCCCATAGCCAGCTGCTTATGCTTTTACAGTTGCCGGCCGGGTTACCTCTTCCGACGTCGCCCGGCTCACCGGTCTCTTTACGCCGTGGCCCGCGTGTCTCGCCGTCCCGGCGTTAAGCTTAGCCGCGTGAACAGCGCCCCGGCAGGCGGCAGGGGAGAAAGCGACCGGACGCGATCGTGAGTGATGGTCTCGGCTGCCGCGCGCAGCGGACAGACCGAGGTTTTACGCGAGAAAGCGCGAGCAGATCTTTCGTGGAAGGGGACGAAAGGCGGGGAATGGGCTTCGCTCGAACTAAAGCTCTCTCTTGGGCGGCGCAACAGTGCGCGACACCGCGCGCGGCAGCAAGAGGAAATGTGTTCGCGCTGGCTTCCTGCGTGCAGCCTTTCGCAAAAGGGATAGTGCTGCCGAGCATGTTGTTTTTCTCGGAGTACTAGTGCATTTGAGATGGAGGACTATCCGTTGCCATCGAAGCCAGTAATGGCTACTTTACTTGGCTAGTGCTTCGAGAATTCGAGTGGAAGAAGAGCCCCGGTGGAAGAGACAGTGAAAGCGAAGTGGTTCGCGCTGTGCGACGGGAAAGCCTAGCCCATCTCGTCTCGGCCCATCAGAGTAGAGCAGAGCAAAGCCATTGCTTTAGCACGACTCGATTATGCGTCGCCGCGCGCGCGTACCATAATGACAGTCGATTGACAGGGAACGAGATCGTGCTTTAGCATCGTCGTCCACCTCTTTCAACTCTGCAGCAGGTAGTAGATGCGAACAGTTTGATTTGATTTGAGCTGGGTAAGTACACCTGACGGAACATGAACAGGGGGGCAAAGCGAGGCAGATAAAGGATTACATGGCGCATTACATCTGGGCGATTAGACGGCGACGCTATTCGGGCTCATGCTCGATCGATTACCCGTTTGACTCCGCCGTCAAATCGGCCGCTGCGTCATTTTTCAGTGCGCGATCAGCCATGCGCAGCAGGGCCCACAACGAAAGGCGAGCTCTGTGCACGTAACTTCACCATTGGCATTGCCGCTAGCTTTCCATTCCGATTCGATCTTCACGTACGTACGTATATATGCACGCGTGCTTCAAAAAGACCAGGACATCAGCCCTCTCCCCTCGTTGCTGCGTGCGTGAGGTATGTGGACCTACAGGCAGCAGATGCGCTGATCGGCTGATGAACACACAGCATACGGCCAGGCTAGGTTCAGTTCAACTGGCTTGAACATTGTGCAGGTTTGTCGTCGGCGCAAAACAATATCTCGTGGACAGCACCATGTGCTCTCAGGTTGGATCCGTCAGAGGACGCGACGCGAGTGCCGAAATGTTCAGAGGCGGCAGGTAGTGGAGGTGCAGCACACTCATGCAGAGGAGGTGCAGCTGAAAACTAACTGACGCATCACAGGCTAACAGTCCCAGTGCTGGTATATGCCAGTGTATGTGGTCGAGCTGACAGTATACACGGGAAGTACAGCACTGGTAGGTTTTATTAGTGCTACGTACCTGGCCAGAAAATCTCGAGAGGACATCAGCAGACAGTTCAGACTTCAGAGATACAGCTAGATAAGGTACAGTACAAAGTGATGCGCATCTCGGCATTTTTTTTAGAAATGGAGGATGTTCCCCCGGCCTCTGCATCCAAAGGATGCACACAGCCTTCTTTTATTAATAAAAACAGGAACCACATAGCCTTACAAGGAAATACATCAATCAACCGGAAGCCACCATCTAGACGAAAAGTCGCTACACCTACAAGCTTGATGAAGGGGGTGGACCAATCAGAGCCACCGCTCTGACCTCACTCACCAACGCACATCATCAAAATCCGATGGCCTCATCAAGCCGCCCAACAGCGCGCTGGGAGCGCCAACCGGTCCAGCCGACACTCAACACATACCACTGCACACGTTGAGAAGTCGCTGCCGCCGTCTTCCACGATCCCATCTTCAGGATAGATCGATGCAGTAACCTTGTATGACCCGCCGTCGACGCCACCACGACGCCAAACAACACCACCTTCCTGCGCACGTCCATCATCAAGCTGCCATCACCGAGTCTCCGCTGCACCATGCCGCCAGACTCGCCGTTGTCGATGCAGTAGATGAACCGCCGCTCCACCTCAAAAACCCTCCAGCCAACATCTGCTCCAAAATGATGCCCTCAGGAAGGGAACCACACCAAAAGGCGCAGCCATCATCCGATCCGGGATCAAACCCAGATCTAGGGTTTCCCCCGGAGAAGACTGGGCTAGGTGACACGGACTGCAATGACGATGTCCCGAGAGGAAAACGACGTCAAAGACGCCGCCATCGCCCGCCATGGCCGGAGCCGGCGCGGTTTTCACCGGCAGTCGCATCACCCGACCGGCCGACCACCTCCGGCGGAGGAGAAGGTCACCGCCGCCATGCCCGGAGCCGAAGCCCCCGACATCCTCGTGTTGCAGGTGTAGCCCAGGATCTGCACGAGCCGTCGTCGTGGTCGAAAACACGCAGCGAGCAGCGGCTTTTGTGGCCCGTCCGAACCCATCTGGGCCCAGATCGTGTCCACTGCCGCCGCCGACCACTGGTGCTCCTCCCACCGCCGCTGGCCGCCCAGCCTGGCCGCCGCCGGTCCGCATCACTGCCGCTGATCAGCCAGGACGAGAGCCGCCGCCATGATCCAATCTTTGGCCGAGGAGAACGCCGCCGCCGCCACCACGTCACTCGGGCTTTGCCCTGCAACGCCTTGGGCGGCGGCGGCGGGAGGGGAGAACGCGAGGGAGTACGGGAGTCGGGGGAGGAGGGGCACCCCGGGGGCGGCGCGGCGCCGCCGCCTCGGGGGTGGGAGGGTTTCGGGGGTGGGAGGGTTTCCACGCATCTCGGCCATGTATTCCGACATATATAATGGGAGTTTTTAACCTACCCATATCAGTGTGTGATGAGGTAACAAGGCTGATCAGGAGTTATTGGTTGGGAGTGGAGGATGGGAGGCATAAAACTCACTGGGTTGCATGGAAAAAATGATACGCCCAAAGAACCGTGGGGGTTTAGGCTATGCGGATGTTTAATCAGGCCTTGCTTGCAAAACAAGCATGGAGATTGTTGGAGAGACCTAATAGTTTATGTGCCAGATTGCTAAAAGCCAAGTATTATAGAAGGGGAAACATACTACCGGCATGGAAAGGAATTGAGTATGGTTTAGAGTTGCTGAAAAAGGAGTCATATGGAGGATTGGCAATGGATACAAAGTAAATGTTTAGAGAGACCCGTGGATCCCACGTCTAGGACGATCGAGGGTGCCGCTATCACGGAAAGGCAATTGTCGCTTTACGAAGGTTGCACACTTCCTCCTACCGGATGGGAGATGGAATGAAGAACGTCTACGAGAGTTCCTACCTACGGACGTTGAGAAAATTATGAAGATTCGGGTACTACCGAGACAAACTGAAGATTTTCTGGCATGGGGGTTGGAGAAATCTAGGCTGTTCACAGTACGGAGCGCATACCACCTGGGAGTGGATGAGTCCTTCAGCTCGCAGGGGGGCGTATCCACCAGCTCGAGACCTGATGGGGACAGACCTGTGTGGAAAATGTTTTGGAAGATTGGAGTACCGCAAAAAGTGAAGATCTGTGCATGGAAATTGCTAGTTGGAGGCCTTCCAACTCGAGAAACAAAAAAGAACAGACATATATATGGAGGTCCAAAGCAGATGTCAGAGATGCGGCTGTGAACATGAGGATGGTTATCACGCTGTTATTGCTTGTCCACGGGCTGCGGCTCTTTGGGATGCAATGCACGATATCTGGCCAATTCCGGCGAAGGAATCCATAGTACACTCTGGCCCGGAGTGGCTTTTTGATCTATTGGTTACACTGACAGAGGAGGGAAGAATGTGAGCCCTTATGATCATCTGAAGGAATTGGCATAACCGTAACGAAGTGATTCATGGGAAGAAAGAAGCACCAATTGAAGTGTCCCGGTTGTTTTTACAGAGTTATGTTAACTCCTTATTGCAGATTAAATCAAATGATGGCAGAGATGTTATTAAGGGGAAATCGCCGATCATGTTAGAGGGGAGCAGGAGGAAACCGGCAGGGGAAGTGAAAAACCCTGAGGTGGCTAGCTGGCCTAAACCACCAGAGAATTGGATCGCTGTTTCTGTAGATGGATTGTATGATTCAACTCACAATGAAGCTGGCACGGGGGTAATCATCAGAGATGCCAATGGGAACTTTATATTGGCAGCTTGCAAATATTACACTCATTGTGCCGATCCTTTTGAGGCTGAGGCACTAGCCCTCAAAGATGGCATCATGTTGGCTATGGAGTACACGACACAAAATGTTATGTTTCAAACAGATTGTGTAAACTTGGCCAAAGCAGTAAAGGAGAAAGGTTTGAACAGATCGCATTTAGGCCATCCAGTGAATGATATTAAAGAGTCTTTAGTGGGGGAGAGGGAGCTTGAAGTTTATGTTATAAATAGACTGAACAATAGGGTTGCAGTCTTGCAGATCGTCTAGCTTATTTTTCGAGAGCGGACCGTACCGACTTGTGGTTACAGTATGCTCCTGATGCTCTGGTAGACCTTCTGGCTGTTGATTGTAATTCTATCACCATTTGATAAAGCTTCTTGTGTTTTGCGCAAAAAAAAAAATCTCGAGAGGACATCAGCAGACAGTTCAGAGATACAGCTAGCTAAGGTACAGGACAAAGTGATGCGCATCTCGGCCACAAAGATCTAATAAATGTGTGCTACCGGACAGGCTACTTCTGCACAGGATCGTGAAAGATTAAAAGGAAAAAAATTGACACTGAGATAAAAAAAGGAATTATTACTTCTTCGTAATGCAGCACAGCTGCACCTACAGAGGGCGTTTATTTATTTATTTTGTGGAGAGAACAATCTCCTCTTTCCCATCCGAACCAAATAGCGTGCGGCAGGGTGGTACTGGGCTGGTCTAAGTTTTACCTACTATATATCGGACTGGGCTAAACCCATAGTTATGTTACCCCGCAAAAAAAAAAAAAAAAACCATAGATTTTTTTATCCAGACGACCATACGACTTGGATAAGCCCATGATTTGATTCTCAGTGTACATCCAAAGCCCAGCTCATGTACTAAACAGCTGCCCGTTTTTGACACTCTACATCCTATCAAATGCTCACAAATGTCCCCCATAAAACATTGGGACACATCTATTGTATACAATCTACTATATTATACTCCATACGACAAGCATAATACAACGGAAAATAGATGGATGTGCTAGATATTGTAGCACCAAAAAAGGTCATCGGTTCGGTAGATCATCTATTTGTGAATAGATCACAACTGTTAGATCTACAAAAAACATACCTAATTAGGCCGTAGTAGCTAGATCAACATAATCCGTACGTAAACATATATCATTCATTATATCTTCATATTTGTGCCTAGATAGGTCACATTAGTTGGATATTTATAAGTAAACCGAAGGAGATCAGAACATGTTAGATCTTCGTAGACATACCGAAACAAATTTCACCTGTTAGATCATCATAACTTTATCTAAACATATCAGAAACGGTATATATTAATAATTAGTTGCACTTAGACAGTTCTCACACGCACGTTGCCACCCTCAAAAAGGCTCGGGTGATGTTCTCAGGCCCAACAAATGCTAGCTCTATCATGTTCGGTTAGAGCTGCCAGCAGCAAAGCCAAGATGATGTGAGGAGAACTCTAGAAGTAGAACACACCGGTTTCAAAGACAAGTATCGTGTACTTCCACTCCGGAAGGACGCATGAAAAGGGAAAAGTTGCAGCTTCTAAGGACATGTTCAACAAAAGAGTGTTGATAGGGAGTAAGAGCATCTCCATCGGGGTGCAGAAACAACAACCAATAACGGACTCAATAGCGGCAATTATGTCGCACAAACCCAGTAAAGCGTCCGACCCTCCCACCACGACCCCACTCCATAGGCGGGTATGTGCTAATTAACCGGCCGTCCACTTGGAATCATGGGATGTGCTAACCGTGACCGTAACAAATTGTGGGTGTGGATTTCAGGGATCCCAAACTTTTTAATGATAGAAGAACATTACAAGGCAGACACACTGACATACACGTACACAATCTCTACCACGCGCTATGAAAAGTATGAGAGGATACACGGTAACACATACCCACTTTATCCGCTTCAAGCGTAGTACAGACTACAGAACAAGCGAATATCGATGCAAAACTATGGACTCACGCTCACAGACCCGTGAGACGATCACAGCAAGAATCCGCACCTCGCATCTACCGTAGCACCAAGGGACGTTAAGAGCAGCATCCGTACGTACAGGAGTGGCCACTGCTCCGTTCGAATTGAAACGAGCCGACGGCAGCCTCGTCGTGGACTCGTGGTGTAGCTGGATACCACTGTATCCTCCCAGCTTCTTACCCCCTGCGGCCCTGCATCGAACCAGATCCAAACCTCTTGTTGCACGAGAAATGGCCTGCAGCAGCAGCACGACCTATTTGGGGACCGTCCGAACGTGTTTTTATACAATTTGGTCAGCAGCACCAGGGAGGAAAAATAAACCGGGACCCGGTCCAAATATCCGATCGCTGCGCGTAAACCAAAGCAAAGAGATCAGGTCCCCAGCCCAACAGCCCGTAGTGCAAGTGTGCAACTACGACCACCAGTATAGGCCTCTTGTTCCGTTAGCTTTGCCGCAAGATGCGAAACCAGCGAGCCGGCTGGCCGGCCGGCCGTGCGAGCGAAGAGGCATCGTCCTCATCGGGTCACGTGCTGCAGCGCCGACGTTCTCATGTCGCATATACATACACCGGACGTGCACGTACGGCGGCCGGACGCATGGCACCGTCGAGAAGCCACCAGGTCGACCAGCGCGCTCGCACCCGGCCGCCGTAGCAGCACGGGAGGCAGGGCGGGGAAAGATCTCACAGGCGGGTGGTGGTGCCTTGCGTGGCCCACGCAGGCACGCACACAGCCTGTTCGTCCACCAACTTTGGAAGAAGCTCTGTGCTGTGCTGGGCAGATCCAGCCCAACCGGTGCCCGGTGGTTGTGCTACAGCCGCTCTTATCATTGCCCCCCTTTCCTAAACTCTCAAGTTTCCTTCCCTTTCTAAGGCGGGTGCTAGTGCACCGCCTCACTATCGTCCCGCCACGTAAGTTTTTACCCCCACTCTCATCCCAATCTCACCCCACTCTCACCTCACGGTGCCAGTGCACGGCCTGTAGTCCCAGCCTATAGCCACGTCACCCCTCTTTTTTCACTTTTCTTCCAGGCGGACCCATACGCCAGCCTCTCACGCCCGCCTCTCGCCTCCCTCTCGCCTGCAGCCGCCAGCGCGCCGCCCCGCTCTCGCCTCCCTCTCGCCCGCGCCATGGTGCCAATGCGGGCTGTAGTGGGGCGGTATCGCCCGCTCCCGCCCGGCGACGGATCCGTCACCCGGCGCTCCCGTCTCGCCCGCCTCTCGCCTCACTCCCGCCCGACGGCGGGCGGTACCCGCCCGCCCTACCGCCCCCACTGGCACCAGCCTAACCCTGGCAATCATGAAGCAAGGAGGAATGGAGCCCATGGCAGCATGGCGTGGGGAACTGGGGTAACGAACGAACATCGCTTGTCACGGGGGGTAGTACGCTCCAGGTGACAAAGCGAGCGGATCCTGCCGCGTGATCGTGTCCGGAGAAAGGGGGCCAACTCCAAGAGGGGCGCGTTCCACTACTACAACTGGCGACCACCAGCTGTTGCCATGTCCAGGGAGGAGGGAATTATCTTATTTGCAACTGCAAGCAAAGTCTCTGAGTATGATGATGCCATGATGAAGTTCTCGTCAGGAACGCCACGTTTGTAATTTGTTGTTAATGATTCCATGAAGATTTTCTTTTTGCGAATCAGGGCGTAAACATTCAAGTGAGATGCAAACGAATCAAGCAATGGAGTCGATTGATTCGCAAAAAGATGGCGGATAGAGGTAGAATTACAGAATCATACAAATCTGACACGGCAAAGACGGGTAAAATTACAGAATCATATAGAGGTAGTCTTGTTGCTGCTGCTACTGCGGGCACGGGGTGGGCGGGAAGCGCCGGAATTCAGAACACACACCAGTACTCTCGCTCGACCCACAGCCACAGGCGGCAGCAGCACAGTCTATGGAAGAGCATTTAGTTCAGTCACCTGTAGATGGCGCTTACAGCCATCGCGATCTTCAGGAAGGTAGGCACGAAACTGCTAATACGTCTCTCTGGCGAACAGCATACCGTTGGGCGACTCACCGGAGAAGTCAGAGGAGGTCATCGGTATGGAGATCGACAGCTGGGTGGGGGAGAACGAGGTGAGGTTGGAGTTCTCGGCGGACAGCTCCGACCAGGAGTTGTCCCTCGCCTTGGGCCACTCGTCAAAGAAGGGCCGCAGTGTCTGGTTTTCCTGCTTCTCCTCCGGGTCGAAGTCGCCGCCGCACCCCGGAAAGGAAATTAGCGGCTGCTGCTGTCGCTCGGCCTTGACGGTGGTGGTGTTTTTGTTCCGACCCAGGTCACTCATTGCTCCGAGCTGAGGAGGGAAGCTTGAGAGCGGGAACGGAGTTGTTTGAGAGAGCTGCTGGCGCCATGGGGTTTCCATGGAGGTGTTGATAGCCTCTGTGATGAGCTGGCTCTGCTCATCCGCCAGAGATCTTATTCCATAAGCGGTGTACCTGAATTTGTGAACAGGGAGAAGGTTAAAAGGGGAATATGCACGAGAATTACAAACACAAAACAAGCATTAGCAATCCTTTTGTGAGCTAGTACTTCTTTTTCTGAAGATCGACAAGATATATATGGATTATGGACAAATGCAGGCATTTTTGTGACAATGCCTAGTGCCCTGTCATAAAAGGTTGATAGGGTAAAATCTTTGTCAGCATAACATAAGGTACGGTTGTACTGGTACCATTGTAACTTTATAAGTAAATCAACAACTATTGCCAAATTATTCATGTTAAGTTTTCATTACTAAATTATCGAGGAACAAAGCCTACCTAGCGCTCAGTCATGCAGAAATACAAGTTTCTGGTAATAAAATGGAAAGCAAACAATCAGGTGGCCAATGAATTGACCAGCTAAACTGAACGACCCAATTAAGCATGACAAAGTTGTGCAGGTAGGGTTACACTAAGAGAAAAGATTCATTCATGTTTAATCAAGGAGTTGTACTGATAAAAAGACATCGCTGGCATGGACTAAAAATGGTGGGCTTCCAGCATCATGCTGGCCATTTCAGATCCTTCAGAGATAGTGGTGACCGGTAGGAGGTATTCAGTGACAAAGTTGTTAACAGGACTCATTGTCTGCATAAAGATACAACTGGATGCTATTGAAGAATAAAAAGGTGGAGTAAATGGCAAGGGAGGCCAGGAAGGAGGCATCAGCAAACAGCAGGCACTGTGAGGTCAGAACACAAATATTTCGTGTATCATCTATCCATCTTTATGGACAGTACCTAGCCTGCGCCAAAGCCAAGTAACACCCTGCACCGCAGTTACACCTGAGCAGAAATCTATCATGGAGATTGTCCCCGGCGTGTTTATCTACAAACTGATCCCAGAAAGTATGGGCAGAGCAAAGAAGCAGAACTCTAAAGGCTAAACGCAACAGATGATTTCTTGCAGCCCAGAGAGTAAAGTTTCAGATATTGGGCTTACAGCAGCATCAGCAAAGTTACTGGGTATCATGCACTACCGAATTAATTGATGGCCACCGATCGAAACGAAACGGAAAAAGGGTAGTTAAACAATACAGGTAATATGCATCTCTGTACTGTGCATCCATCCGACGGCAATCGGTTAGAAGCACAACAGTGTTAAGAAAACAACATGGCATGGAGAAAGGTCGTGAACAGTCACCTGAGATCTTTGCATGTTCCACCACCACCACCGAGAGCAGCGTAAGGAGAGGCGTTGCCCATGTGCAGCGGAGAGGACCCCAACGCCGAGGAGAATGTGCTGGACATGTTGTTCCCCCCGCCTCCACCATTGCTGCCGCCGAAGGCGGGGTAAAGGGAATGGTTGTGGAAGCCATTGCCATTGGTGAGAGCGGCGAGGGGCGGCACGGCGGAGGCGGCCGGCGGCGGCAGGGAGTGGGGCACGAGCTGCGTTTCCACAGGCTTTCTTGAACGGTTGCGGCCGCGGTGCATGTGGCGCTCGCAATACTTGGAGTCGGAGGCGGCCTCCTTGGCGCACCGCCACTTCTTGCCGTCCGTGCGCCGGCACCTGCCCGGCTCTGGATCTATCTTCTTGCCCAGGTACGATCCGTACCCAACTGCAAAAAAGCCCGCCCGCAAATCAGATCGATCGGTGGGCACGGAGGATGCAGATGCGAAGGTAAAGTTCTTCAAATGGAAAACAACAACGGCGAGCAAGGGAACCGCTGTTCGCAGATTCGCTGCATTAATCCCATAGAATAAAACAGAAAAACTGGCCAAAAAAAAACAATGGTTGCTCCACTCGACAAGCTACTCGATCCTATGATAAACAAGACTCAGTTTTGCATATGGAGGACGGGCAAGTCCTGTTTCGAATGAAATAGTATCTCTCGCCCCCAGAATCATGTGCTAAGCTAAACCTTGAAGAGAGCAACCACTTTCCGGTACCAAATCCGGTGGAACACTACACGCTGGCGTTCCTCGAATCGCGGATCCCCGGATTAACAAAAGACCGGAGCGGGTTAACAAATGGATGCAAAGTACAGCTACACCTGATCGGACGAATAAACTAAGCAAGCGTCCGAAAGATTTGCGGTAATGATGACGTACTGGCGAGTGGGTTGTGGTAGAAGCGGGCGGCGAGGGACTCGATGCCGCGGCGGATGGGGAGCACGAGCTCCGGAGGGACGGGCACGCCGGCCACCAGGTGCTTGTAGATGAGCGCCTGGTGCTGCAGCTCCTCGTGCTGCGCCGCCGTGAACGGCACCGGCCTCGCCATCCACCTCCCGCTCATCAGCGCGTCCTCCCCCAGCCCATTGCTACATACAAACAAATCAAACCGCGTCAGTCAGACACAACCAAGCGAGGCACGCAAGAACTGCCGGAAGAAATGGCGCTTACGCGGAGAAAGGCGAGGAGCGGCAGAAGGGGAGGAGGGAGGCGGTGGCGGTGGCTGCCGGGGAGGCGCGGTGGTCGCCTGCCGGGGAAAGAGAGGCATACTGCATCGCCATCTTTCTTTCTCGAGCGGCCGCTCCCTCCCTCGCTCGCTGGCGCTGTCTCCCTCTCGCACACACGCACGCACACGGGCTAGCTGAGCTCTGCTTGCTTCCCCACCCCACGCCCACGGCTGCTCTCTTTAATGGGTTTCCCCGCGAGCTGGCCTTAATAATGTGCTTTGCTTCGCTTGTGCGCCCGCCTTTATTACCCGCTTTGTCTCTCTCCGTCTAGCTGCGTCGCTGTCCGGGTCGCGCGGCCATGTCTGTGCGCGCGAGGAGGAGGCCAGGCCAGAGAGAGAGAGAGATCTACTCTACCATGGTGGATGGATGTGGAGGTGCGGACGAGGCCGACACGAGGAGGAGGGAGGCTGTGGGTCCCATCCCAGCTACAAGATGACAAGCCTCGCTCCCTGTCGCGCTTGCGTCGACGTAGGAGTATTTCTCCTCTTTCTCTGATTTTACCTACGTATGCCTAGCTTGTACTAGTAGGGATTAGGCTGCTGGTAGCATGTGTCTTTTTCTTGCGAGGAGGAATGGATATAGATGCAGGCACTGTAGCGACAGCTAGTGTTGCATGGGGTGAGAGAGGATTTGGGCTGCGTCCGTGTTGCGGTTACCAATGCGAGACGACTTTAAAAGTCCCTCCCTCCGTAGTGCGGGGCAAGGGCAACCCGCAACCGTATCGCGCTACTTCCCCTCTCTTGCCATTTTTTTACTACTTGGTTGACTCCTGTCTTCCTGTTTTGTTTCTTGTGTGGCGATGGCTACGTCAGGCCGTCAGAAGATTTATTTACCTTCTACATTTAGGCCGTTGAGTGGTAGGAGTATCATCGGATTTTCGTGGGATTTTAATCCTCGGGAATTTTTTCCCACGAAATGTATTTAGATCAAAATAACGGTGCTACTTAGATTTATATGGATTGGATTCATACGACTCAACCCAAAACTTTTTTAAAAAAAGTCGATCACGTAGAACACTTTTTCCATGTTTTTTCGTCCGTTAATCTAACTTTTCATGTGTTTTGCATTCCTCCGTCCTCCATTGTGAGGATGCGCCCTCCCCGGTAGTCTGCTGGAAGCCTGGAACTGCCACGAACTCCGTAGTTGTTCGTGGTTGGGAGAGTAGGAGGAATGGAGAAGAGTGGCTTGCAATGGTCGAATGAATGACGAGTTGGATTGAGCCGAGCGCACCGGCCTCTTGTAGACACCGCCAAGTGGAGGCGAGTAGCCCGAGGGGCGGCGAGAGGACTGATGTCATGGATTGGGTGGCGCATGGACTCGCGCAGCGCTGGTAGGGAGTTAATACGACGATGTTGGGAAGCCAATATCATCCCAAAATTCTTGCACCTGCTCCTTCTCGATCTTCTTGTTCTTTCCCTGACCACCAGCGTCCAACTCAAACCGCCCCGTCGTGCCAAGACCACGCCCTTCGACTCCGATGCGATCTCCTCCTCTGGAGTGGAAAGACATGAGAAACGGGATCGACCCGCCGATCTCACCCCGGCGCCAGAGGAGGGGGACAGGCTAGGTCCCGGCAACGAGCGATGCGGCGCTAGCTTCGGTGGAGCCGATTTCACGTTTGTGCGATACATCATCGACAACATGCATGGTTTTTTTCTTCATATTTAAAAAACTTAGAAAAAGATCAGTGGAACTTAGATCTAGAAATCTCCAATCACCATTCACACACTATCAAAACACACCAATCCAGAGACATAAAAAAAACACACATATTTTCTTTGTACCTCAAAAATGTTTTCAAACATAGACAATGTTAAGTGTGGGACTTGTTCCCCTTTTCCTGGCCGCCCCCAAGAGGCCAAGATACTACTTACTATGGGTTTGTCTATGTCTCAGTTGACTGAGAATTTCTTAAGTCTCAATCACCTAGAAAAAGTGTAACTGCAGTTCAAAAAACAGTGTAACTCGAACGAGTTGCACTTTTCTGGCAGAAAAGTGTAATTGCACATTTCTCTCAGAAAAGTGTAACTCATGCACATTTTTATGGTTGACTGAGACATAAAAAAAATCAGGCGTCTGAGAATTAGCAAATCCGACCTACTATAGCATCCAGCAGCGTGATGGGGCACTCCACTAGCGGTCGTTGTAGCTCGCCGACGAGTCACTCCTACGCAGCATCGATCGATCAGTATGGCCAAACCGCGAGTACTGGGCGGCGCCATCGCCTCATCAATGAAACGAAAAGACTAGGCGGACAAGTGACACCCCCTGCTCTCAAGTCTCTATGTAGACAGTAAAGGCGGTACCACAGCTTGCAGCACAGAAGAGAAGCCGCGCAGTAAACTGTCACGTCGGTCAAAGGGCCTCTGTTGGCAGGCTCCAACCTACTATACCTTCCGGAGTTCCGGTGACAGTTCGATTTTCGATTTTCTTAGAGCGATAGATACGGATCAGAGGCGTGTTAATGTATCCTCCAGACAGAGGCTGGTCACAGGACCGAAGCTAGCTAGGCCAGGTAGGTACTCCCAATTTTATTTTCTTCCATGTACCATGTGGCAGGAAGCTAAGACAGGTCATGGAGTCCTAGCTTTTGGTACACTGCTACAAGAAGATGAAACCATGCAGCACGGGCCACGTAGCAGCAGGTGAGCACTGAGCAGGGACGTCACGGTGCTGAACCGACTGCGTGCATGCGTCGTCGGGTCTGCATGCGATCGAGCGGCGATGGAGCCTGGCTTGCGTCCGCTCTTGTCCGAATCAGTTTCGAAGCTGCCGTGAGGACTGAGGACTGTGCCGTACTGTACGTACACGCGCCTCCTACTACTCCACTAGTCTATTCGCCGGTCGTGAGCAGTCGAGCAGATGCGTCCATGATCCATCGGCGTCGGTCCAAGCTGCCACGGCACGGCGGTGATTATTAACTGATATATATCTCTCCTCGAAACCATACGCGGTCGCAGAACACGAAGCTGCTGCTGCAACTTTTTCGCCCATACAGTGCTCGGCTCACCCCTGAGGTCTGAGCTGATCAGTACGTAACGTACGTCACCGGAGCGGCAGCTAGCTAGCGGGACCAGATATTTTCGCATATAAAATACTGTGCAGGATTTGGAGTTGAATTTCGAGTTATTACCGTGAAGAGCTCCCCAGGTCGCGCTTGTCAGCTTTGGCGTGCATAGCATAAAACTGCATGGGCGCCCGCTGTAAACTGTAAGTACAGTACGTAGGCATCACAGCTACCGGCGTATCTTTCGAGCAAAGGGAGGAAAAGGATGAGGGATGAGCAGGGGGGAGGGGCGGGAGAGACGATGAACAGTAGTGCTCCAGTATTAGCAGCGACGCGAGGGGGGAGGGGAGAGACGATGATGGCGGCCGGCAGCGCACGGTGGTCGCTCGCCATGATACCCCGCCGGCCGGCGCAAGCATTGCATCGCATCGCATCTCTCCGTAGCTAGCTGCTGCTGCTGCATGCGTCTACATCGGAGCTTGCTGGCTTTGCGACGAGCTTTGCAACAGGACGGACAGGTGGTGCACGTGACGGGGCGGGAGGGGGCATGCTTCCCCATATTAGCCCAGCTACGCCTAGGGGGAGCAGAGCATAGGGGGTTAGCTTTAGTGGAGTGTGCATGCTAGCCTGGCCTGGCCCGTGCGGTGTGGGAGTAGCTAGCTTAGCTAGGATGCCATTGTCATGTCACACCCGCTGGCGGCTGGCTACCCTTTCCTTTCCGCCCATCGTGATGACACGGTATTTCAGTATTCGTGTTTCAAGTTTCAACAGGGGAGAGTGGGTTCCAGCTGGTAACGCTTCTTTAGGAAATGGTGCGATATATGGGAGTAATGCCATAGAGCGCTTGCATTTTGTCCCGGAAACATTTTGTTAGAGCATGTCTGACAGACCCATTATTTTTCTGCCCCTTATAACGCGAGTAGAGGGCCCTATATTCACTTTCCACCGGCCGAAAACTCGTCCGAGCTAGCAGACCCCGTATCCCCACCCCGTAAAACAGAATACGGGGTCTGCTAGCTCGGACGAGTTTTTGACCCGTAAAAATAGGGTTTTGCACAACTATTTTGACAACTATTTTCCGATCGAACATGGCAAATGCAAAACATGCGATGCTGATCCTAGCCATGGAGGTTCCCAAAAGTGTTGCCACCACCAACGCGATCAACGCGATACACCATCAATCTCTTGCCGCACGATCTTGACGCGCCTGCAACTTCCTCGTCATGATGTCGGCCTTGGTCTCCTTCCACCACGCCAGCTGATCCTCGTCCATGTCCTTGGTGTTCATCATCATGATCTCCTTCTCCTCGGCCAAGAGCTCCTTCATCGCCTTGGTTTCTTTGAGTGCCAACATCCTAGCATCCAATTCGGCCTTGCGCTTTGCATCTTCCCGCCTAGCTTCCACCTTGGCAAGCTTCACCTCCTTCTTCTTCTCGGTGATGATTAGCTTGGTCTCCAATGTCTTCAATGCTAATGCCTCTTTTGACTTCATGAGTTGATCCATCTTCTCCTTGAAGCTAGTTGCCTCGCCTTCTAACCTCTGCCTCTCCTTCGCTTTCTTGCTGCCCTCGGGCTTGCCTTTGTTTCTACCATTCATGTCTTCCTCTTCATCATCCATGTTGAGCATTGCCTCCTTCTTGCACTTTGGTTCTTGGTCCCTCAACTGCCACTTGGGAAGGTGTTGAAGCAATGAAAAGCAATGCTGAAACTGAAATTCCTTATGCTTGGAGCCGGCCATGTCTTTGTACCGCAGTTGAGCATACTTGGGCTGCACATCACAACAATATAGTGTGATGTTTGCACATCAATAACACATAGTTTGCACAAGAACTAATTTAGAAAACTCACATAGTCCTCCATAACGCATCCACTTGGTGGATTATCCGCCACTTGGTCCATGGCAGTGCTCCAACGAGAACAAGCAGGTTTGATCGTGTTCCACCGGCCTTCAAGGGAGCGGTAGGATCGATCCGCCATACTCTTCGTGCGAGGCTTGAGATGGTGGTAAACATCCTCAATGCGCTGCCAATAACGCTTGCCGGTTTGGTCTATGCCGGTACACGCATCCATTCCCACCTTACCCCACGCACGGACCAATGTCACGTCTTCAATCTCGGTGTAGTTGGACGTGCGTTGCTTCGGCGGTGCGGACGAACCGGCAGCAGCCGGGTCGACCTCAACAACGTCGTCGTCGACCTCTTCGTCACCCTCCTCGTCGTCGCCATAATCGCCATACTCCTCGCCATGAAGCTCCTCATCGAACGCACCAATGCCGGCGTCCAGGTCCACCGTTCCAGCGTTGAGCATATCAATGTAGGTTGTAGTGGGCTCATCGTCGAGCACCTGGCGGGCATCGGCGACGGGTGGCGTCGGCGCGGGCGGAACGGCAGCAGCAGCAGGTAGTGTGGCGGCCTTGGACGGTGGGGCGGTGAGGCCGACGCGGGTGGTTGGCTTCTTCGCCTTCGGCGGGGCACCCCTCGGCCCCAACGCCTTCGTCTTCACCCGGCCTCCTTTCGCAGCTGCCGCAGGGGTCGCAGCCGGCGCAGCACCGGCCGCCGCGCCTTTGAAGAAGACCTTCGGGATCCGCTTCCTCTTCGATGGGATGGTGGCGGAGATAATGGCCGCGACGTCGCCGTTGCTCGGCTGATCCTCCACGACGCCGACGGGGACATTCACCACCCCTGACGACGGTGGTGCATCGCCGGTGGTCGGAGGGGCTTGCGGAAGGTCCATTCCGGCGAGATCGGGCCGCGTGGTGGCCGGGGAGGGCGGGGCGGAGGAGATCGGGCGGCGGTGGCGGCGGTTGGGCTCGCTGAATCGCTTCGCGTGCAGTGGAGGGGAGGAAGAGGGGTTGGGCCTGTATTCCGCGCCTCACCCCGCACAAGTAGGGGGCGACTCGTCGCCCCGTAACGAAACTTGTAAAAATCCGTCCGGGGTGCCCGATTTAGGGGGTCTGTTAGACGGCCGGGTAGAGCCCAACCCCGTATATCGGCAGTTATTTTACGGGGTTGGGCCTTTTGAGGGGTCTGTTAGACTTGCTCTTATACAGTTTCCATGTCATCCAAGTGCCTATCTATTCGGCACTTTATATAGTTACTGACTACTTGTATGTTATTTCCTCTAGGAGAGGTCTAAAAAATTACTCATTCGCCAAAAATGGTATGAAAACAAAAACTCGCTGAGTCCTTGTTCAGCAATAGAGTTTTTTGGGATTAGTGGGATAATCCCCACCAAACCCCAAATCCCCACTTATAACTAAAATCATGTTTGGTACTAGAGTATTGGACGAATTTAATCACCATTTTTTAATACACTTCTCATACCTAGTGGATTGGAATTGGGGGTTTATGTGCATTGGATGAAGGTAGGGATTCATCCAATACTTTAAAAGATTATCCCCACTAATCACCACTGAACCTCTAGTACCAAACAAGTCCTCAACGGGATTTAGTTTTCGTCGAGACCAAGGGAGACGGGACCATAATGATACGAGGCCATTCGTGTACGGAGCATACCTGAGACCTGCATCAAGTGCTAATCCACTTGGATTTCCAAGGGGGTCATAGGGGGTTACCCTACGTAGGCGAACATGTTTATTTACTTGACTGAAGTTTACTAGCTCTCGTTTGACTACCGCAAAGCGTGGTCAAGCAAAGCGACAGCTACATCAGATCGAAAGAGGAAAAGAGTGATGTGACAACGGAAAGTCAATACGGAGCTCGGGTTTCTAAAAAAAATTGAATCCGCAAATTTGACTTTCAAAAAATTCTGAAAAAATTTATGATTGTAGATAATACTATGATCTACCACTGTGAAAGTTTTCAACCACAAACTCGAAATATTTTGATCTGTACAAAAAATAGAAATCTAGCAAGATTTCAAAATTTTCAGATTGCGCACTGTTCACCCGAATCAGATCTGCAGATTTCTCTTTTTCGCTCAGAACAGAATACAAGGAATTTCTGATTGAAAATTTTCACAGTGGTATATCACAATATTATCTACGACCATAATTTTTTTCAGAATTTTTCGAAATAAAATTTTGCGGATTCAATTTTTTTTAGGAAACCGAGCTCCATGGAGCTCGGCCTCCATATTGCCGCTCTAGATGTGACAAATGCTACTACTAGTACTAACAATCGGTGAATGGGGACTCGATCGAGTGCCTTTTTGACAAGCCCCTATCCATAGTGGATATGCATTTCCAACTATATCGGAATATAACCGCATTATTTCTCTGTTTTAACGAATTTATCCATTGAATATCTCTTTGTTTTACATAGTGGATACGGCCTTGTGATACTGTTTATCCTCTTAATTACCTTTAGTTGCGAGGAAGTTTTTTTAAATGAGACGTCATTTTATTAATTAAGAAGAAGTGAATTGACCGGTTAACAGTTAATTAGAAGGAAAACCGGCAAAATCCGGAACAAACACTCTCCCCGCCCGGCATGAACAACTACCGTCGTGAGGGCACACAAAATCACTCTCACTACCAATGCAGGATGCACATACAGCGCCGAAAACAAGGGTCGCCGCTAGGTATAGCTCATGAGTGTCGTCGTCATCACATTTCAGCGACTCTGATTTCACCGGCGTCCCGTAGAACTCACAGGAGATGTACGTGCGGCAGTCGGGCTATTGTGGAGTGGGCCGACTTGTAGGGGGCAATCGAAACTTTCCTAGCCCAGTTGTGGTTGAAAGAGCATGGTTGCCCCCATGTGTGGTTTTGGTAATTAATGACAATCTCTACAGAATAATGTTTGTATTGAGCTATTCTTGTAGGTGTGTCCATAAGCATTGCTTGATCTCCATTTGTTGGAGTCAAGGTTAAGGGAAGAAGATTATTTGTTGATCTAGGCTAAGTGCATGGTCGGCGAAGAACTTGAGGTAGATCTCGGCGAATATCACGAAGTCGATGGAGACGAATCCAGCGCTTGCGCCCCCTACCTGGCGCGCCAGATCTCGTGCTTGGATCACGGACACTGGGAGTAAAGGATACCCCCTTTTTAGGTTCGGCACGGGGCGCGAAGGAGGCTGGGAGACGCCTACTTCCGGGAGAACCTCGTCGAGACCTCCGATCTACATGGTAGCAAGCAACACAGAGACACAGGGAGTTTACCCAGGTTCAGGCCGCCCGGAGGCTAAAAGCCCTACTCCTGCATATCTGGATTGAGTGGTTTATCATGGCGTAGCTTACAGAGGTGGTTGCGGGTGAGAACCCGGGATGTGTTGGCTAGAGGTTGAAGACGAGCAGATCCTGTCCCGGAGGAGATCACCTCTCACTTATGCTACTCTCGTTTGGTTCGCTACCTAGCCTAGCCTCCCACTCTCTGGAATTCCCTCCTTTCCCTCAGGTGCCTTGGTCTTCCTTTTATAGGCTAAGGGGATCCCACAAGGGCACCTTTGGGGGCGGAGGGGTTTTAGGTGGGAAAACCCCTCTGGGTTCTACTTATGGGGTGACGTGGCCTCTTCTCGTCCAAGTTTTCTTCTGAGGGGGGTTAGGTGCGGTCGCCCACCTTTTGCAGGGCGGGCAGACAAAGGCTGACACCTTTATCGACCATGTCCCCCCGCGGCGCCTCCATCTTCTTGGCGCCCAAGTTTTCTAGGAGCTTCTAGCCGGAGTTGGCAAGCTTATCCTCTTCGCTTGTACGGAGGCTGGATCTCGGGGGTGAGCCTGGCCTCCTACCGGGCGTCCGGGTCCCCGGGACCTCCGCATCGTCTGTCGGGTTGAGGGTGACCCCGGAAGGTTCCCCAGCCCTTAGTCATGGATGTCGATTCCGTTCTTGCCTGGTTGCCGTGGGGTAGATGGGGGGCCCATCTGCCAGTCTTGAACTCTTGCCTTGTTCGCCTTCTTGGTAGGCCCACTGGTGGTGGACCCACTTTGACCGCATCAGGGGAACCCCGTGTTCCACTGTTGCGACAATTTGAAATATTACAGGTGATAGATCTCAACATTATCTATCCCTAAAAAATTTTGCCTCAATTTTTTGAAACATAATAAATGCCGATTTTAATTTTTTCAAAGTGGCCACCATGGAGTTCGCGCTCCATTTGTAGTTTCCGTCAACTAACACGCATTTTCCAACAATGTCACAGGCAATAAGAAGTGATAAAATGTATAAGCCTTACATCAATGCAAGTTTCTTAGTAGAGTTTGATAAACATTTTGCTGACGTGATGATATAGTAATTAACAAAGAGAGAGTGATGTTGTAGCTTAGCTAACACACAATTCCTGCACGTGGTCACATGCAAAAAAATGTTGTTAACCCAATTATGTGTATGAATGAGGATCAAATCATAAATTCAGATACAACTCATAAAAAACAATGCATTGAACTAGTTTTCTCTTAAATTTTTTATGGGGCGTGCTAAGCATCCCCCGGGGGATCGGGGGCTTCCGATCCCCCGCCTCGAGCGGCCAACACGTGTCCTTTCCCGTGGGCCATGGGCCAAAAAAAAAGGACGATCACGCGCATGAGCCTCACTTTCCTCCCTCCTCCGGCCTCCCTCTACCTCTTCTCCGCTCCCCTGTGGCATGCGGGCACCACCACGAATCCCCAGTCCCGAACTCGTCCCCCGGCCACACCTACACCACCGGTAGCAATGTCGGTAGCAAGTCCGGGCAGCACCACCGCCGCCCCGTGCTAGCAGCACCGCCTCCTCCCTATCTCCCCATGGCTCCTCTGTGAGCCCCCACCTTCGTTGGAGAAAACGATGCAACAACTCCAAGAAGCAAAATCCCCATGGCTCCTCTGTGAGCCCCCACCTTCGTTGGAGAAGACGATGCAACAACTCCAAGCAGCAAAATCGGTAGAGCTCGTAACACCTTTGGGTAGAGCTCTGCAGACCCATTGCAGATTCTAAAAATTGCTTCAAACCATTTAAAGATTTGCACCTCTTTAAGAAAAAAATGTATCCTATGAAGATTTTTTTTTTGCTACAAATGTTTTGTGGATTTGCATCAACACGACAAAAAATCTGCTACAATGCACCTCATGAAGATATTTTTTCATCATATGATGAACAAAATTGCTACAACCATTATATGGATTTGCATCAAAGAGGAATTTTTTTTGCTACAAACCTTCCAAAAATTTGCACCACGTCAAGAAGATTGCATCATGTGAAGAAGAAGGAATTGCTACAATCAGTTTGTGGATTTGCATCAAAGGAAGAAATCTTTTGCTACAAAACTTACAAGAATTTGCACCACGCGTAGCAAAAAAAAGAAGAAAAAATGATGACACGAATCTGAAAATTTGCTGTCGGACCCGCACACGCAGCTGAAACTGATGTCGCGTTCCTTGCGACCTCCGCTAGGTGCGGGGCCCTCTCAGCAACCTGGCCGCGGCATCCGGCGTCGCCGCCACGGCGAGCAACATGAGCAGAAAGCGACGAGCTCAAGGAGCGCGTCATGGTGCTTTTTGCTTCCACCGCTGACTGGAATAGAGGAAGTGAGAATGGGTGGAGCGGTCGAGGGTGGTTGAAAGGACACGGATGTCGCCTAGAGGGGGGGGTGAATAGGCGATTTAAAATTATTACGGTTAAGGCTTGAATAAATGAGGAATAAAACTAACGTTTAATTTATCAAGCCAAAACCTAAACTAGCTAGGTTCACCTATGTGCACCAACAACTTATGCTAAGCAATATGATCAACTAGGTGATAGCAAGATATATGACTTTAAGCTCAACGTCTATCACAAAGTAAATAGCATAAGTAAGAAGCTCGGGTATAGAAATACCGAGGCACTTGGAGACGATGATTTATCCCGAAGTTCACTTCCCAATGGAAGCTAGTCTCCGTTGGAGCGGCGCGGTGTTCACCAATGTGAAACACCGAGTAGCCTTGATATGGCACACCGTATCTCTGTTGTGTCTTACCACCAATGCGGCGAGACACTTGTCACTATGTTGCCGTTGAGGTTGACAACTAGAACCATTACAAGGATGAAGCTCACTCCACAAGTTGGAGCGTCTTCACCAAATGCACCGAGCCACCAAGACTCGATGCCCAAGGCTGAGGCACACACCACAACTCAATTGGTGGCTCCCGGCAATGTCTTCGTAGCTACCAAAGCTCCGAAGCTAACAAGGTTGAGCCACACTCCACAATTGGAGGCTCCCAACAAATCCCGTGAGCCACCAAGACTCCGAGAAATCAACAACCGTCTAGGGTACCAGCGTGCCCTAGAGGAACAAGCTCTAGGGCACCAAAGTACCCAAGAGTAACAAGCTTCTCAACTTCACTTTCCACGAATCACCGTGGAGAACTCAAACCGATGCAACTAATGCAATGGCAAGAACACACTAAGTGATCAAGTTCTTCCAACCCGAATCCAACCAAAGCAACTAATGCTTGGGAGGGATTAGAGAGGAAAAACAAAGGAGAAACACAAAGAAACTCCAAAGATCTAGATCCAAAGTGTTCCCCTCACTTAGAGGAGAAATCAACCGGTGGAAACAAGGATCTAGATCTCCTCTCTCTTTTTCCTCAAAAGGTAGCAAGAACTATCGGAGAGATTGAGAGAAAGCCAAGCTTGAGAAGGTCAACAATGGAGGGAGAAAATAGCTCAAGAGGTTGGCAAAAGTTAGGGTTTATTTGGGGAAGAAACCCCTTAAATAGGGGCCCCGAAAATATGGCCGTTGGATCATTTTCGTGCAGCCAAAAAGGGAAAGAAGGAGCAAATCAGGCAGGCCGGCCTGGCAGCCGGCCCAGGCCGGTGGGGAGGCCGGGGCTCCACCCGAACGGCCCGGTCTGGGAGCCGGCCCAGGCCGGAGGTGAGGCCGGCGGCCCACCCGGGGGGACCGGCCAGCGACCCGGACAAGGCCGGCTGGGAGGCCGGGGTGGCGGCCGAACGGGCCGGCCTGGGAGCCGGCCCAGGCCGGCGGTGAGGCCGGCTGCCCTCCCCTTTTCCTTTTCTTTTATAATATTCTGTCAAAAATACTTCCAACACTAAAACCGCAATAACTTCCACTTCCGAACTCCGTTTTCGATAATCTTGGACTCGTTGGAATCGTCACAACGAGCACTACAAGAATATGCAGAGAAACATCATTGTTCAATAAGATATGGTAAAACCAAATGATGAAAGGTAAAAGCTTTCAATTGAAAACCGGAAAACCATATCTTTTGCAAATGAGGTCCGAATGACATGAAACCACTTTTGTTGGAAAGAGGACGACAAATGCTACCCTATATCATGTGAGAATATTGAAACCAAGCAAGGGAGATTTTGCTAATAAATGGAAGAGTGAAACCTTCCGCATAGATGGACCGACAAAATCTCCGACACCGAAAACTCAATAGGGAACACATATGAGAACCGTTTTCGGTGACCTTGGGCTTGTCATGACAAGCACGACAAGCACCAATACCACACCACGATAAGAGCCAAATAGGAACCAATAAAGATGATGCCAAGGATGCAAAGGTTTGAGCTCTCTACGACCGATACGCTAAAGCTCACTTGAGAGCCCCTCTTGATAGTACGGTTACCTATCTAACAAACCCGGTCTCCCAACAACACCGCGAGACCGGTAAAATAGAAACCCTATCAAGATCATACCTTTGCCTTGCGCATTCCACTTGAGCTAGATGATGACGATCTTGATCTACTCTCAAGTGGATCACCTTTCTTGATTGTGCTCCGCTTGGTGAAGACTCGCATATTGCTCCCCCATACACCAAGATGGGAGAGACACTCTTCGACATATCTTCACTTGGTCTTTATCTTGATGACGATCACCACGTGACGCCATCCTCCATGGGCAACATAGAATCTTCCTCTTGATTCATGCTCATGGAGAAACACTTTGGCCTTGATCAACAAATGATCTTCTTCTTTTAGCCTTGACTCCAACATATGGAGTCCAAGCATTCCTTATGGACCAACACTGCACATATAACTCAAAGCACACATTAGTCCATAGAGATTGTCATTAATTACCAAAACAACACATGGGGGCAACCATGCTCTTTCAATCTCCCCCATTTTGGTAATTGATGACAATCCCTTTTGAGAGGGTTTATATAATGAATTAAGCAACCTTGCAAGACAAGGATGCATGAGCATGAGAGACAAATGCTTAAGAATCAAACGAAAGCATAAGACCAAGTTCCCTTAAACCCTCTAAAACTTCTCACCCATTGGCATCGATTGCCGAAATGGGAAGAAAAAATTTAGAAGGCCAATATAAGTATGAGTTCCTCCACAAGGTATGCATTTCTCAAGATATGAGTGAAATTAAATGCACATATCCATTGACGAATAATAGAGGAAATCAAACTATATTGAGGATCCAAAGATTGCAAAAGGATGAAATCATTCTAAACATCTCCACCAAGGAGAAGAGCAATCGAGAAGATCCTAACCGAGAGTTCTAAATAAAAATAGAGAAGCTCCCCAATGTTCACGCACTATTGAGGAGTGCACAAATATGGAATCCTCACTCCCCCAAAATCATCTAGAACACTCACCAAGTGCAAGGATGTAAAAATTAAAGCAAAACAAAACACTTGCACCAAAGATGTGGTTGAGCCATAAGGAGATACCCATTAAAAGAAATTATCTAGAAAGGCCCAACCAAGAGTATGTGTGTGTGACAAGACAATTAATTTGATAAGACACATAGTCTTAACCAAATGGAGATAAGTTATATATCAAGTATTGACACACACAACTTACAAAGAAGATTTTTCAAAAAGAATATGTTCACAAGCTCAAAGATACTAATTGGAAACTAAAACCAATTGAAAAATCCAAGAGCTAGTGAAAACATTTAGGCAACAAAATCAACATACTCACCGTGATGAGCAAGAAGAGAAGAATCTTCAATGGAATGTGAGTGCGCAAAGGTGCGAATAGAAATAAGAGAAGCACTCACGAGACAAACTTGGAGCCACCAAAGAATTATAGATAAAAGACAAGGTGGCTTGAAAGAAAGTAGGATACCAAATAAAAGGTGACCTCTCTCATATGTATAGGTTTCTAAGTAGACAATGATATTCATCGACAAAGAAACTTGCACATATAAAATGGTCGAAGAAAGGAGACTATGGTAACCAAAAGGAAGTCATGAATATACAAAAAGAGATTATTGCTTAAAAGCATAGCACATAGCTCAAATTTATCTCATTGTATATAAATGAACTTCAAACACATCAAATGCATCACACATATCACTAAGGGAACAAGAGATAGTGGAAATGCTTTGAGATAGGCAACAAGTATCACAAAGAAATAATTCCAATTGTAGGAAGGTTTTTGCAATTTCATCACAAATATCACAAAGATATACCAAGTGAAGGAAATAAGCCAAAACCACAACAATTGCACATTTAAAGTTTTCATGCCAAGGGGGGCAACCTACACAAGGTTGAATACAAGAAAAATATGCATGGGATAGATACTTGTTACCGAAATAGCATTGGTGATGATGAAGATGAGAATTTTTGTTTATCATCAAAGCTTGACTCCAATAATCACATGGTGAGAACACCTTCCTTATAAATGAGGCAAGCATCCAATGCATCTCCATTGTACCTAAAACAAAATTCAAGTACAACATGGTTCCCAAACTCATTGGGTTCCATAGTAGTTAGATACACTACAATACATAGGAAACACTCCACATAAATATGTGCATATAGATATGAAATTGAATTTCATGCACATCTTAGCCGATTTAGGATTTGGTGGAGTATCCCCTATATATTGGATCAAGAAAGACTAGCATGCCATAAAATAAATATACTAGTAAATATGCATGCATGGACTTACAAGAACCAAATGAGATACAATTTGGACAAAACACCAAGTAAACCAAGAAGAGAGCACACCAAAGTGTGACACAAAAAGGTTGTCCAAGTTATATCAAAATCCAAATCAACACATGATTGAGGAATAGAATCAAATCAACGTGTGATTGATTCCAAAACACATCAACACATGAAGTGTGATATCAATAGGAATCAAATCAAACAACACATGAGAGATAAGACACCAATTGAAAAATAAGATACCAACTAGGAGACAAGATACCAAGAAGAGGATAATACTTGACCGGAATCAAGTAAAGTAAAATAAAGTAATAAGGTATCAAAATTCTCACAATAAATATCAATTGAAACAAATATCTATGGAGGAGATATTAAATTCCAATTAATACCAATTGAAGGTACCTAGGCAAGGCCAATGAGCATATAAGATAAAAGAAAGAGACATGCTCAAAGGGTTTTCTCATTCTATAGGATAAACATAAAGCAAGAAATGAGAAAGCAAGACTCCCAAGAGAGAGCAAGGTTACAGCAAATAAACCAAACACCCTCTACACTTTTCATGATGGCACAAAGCATCAAGAGAAAAGATTTGTCTTCCATAAACACATATGATAGAAATCAAATGCCAATTGAAAGGATCAAATATTGATAGATAGGATAGTGTTCTAAATAAAAGGAATGCTCCCCCAAGATTCATGCATTATTTTTGATATTTGCATTTGAATACAAAATGCACGCACAAGGGATCATTACTCTTCATATTTTATTTACAACACTAAACACTACCAATTTGAGGTTTAGGATCCTAGCAAGAGGCAAGGAAGGCAAAGGGAGTCAAAATGAATATTTTGGCAAGAGATGGGGCAAATAAAAACCAATGCCAATGTAAGGATAATCAAAAATATTCTACCACAAACATAAATATGGATTGTCCAAGGACAATGACCATTTGGAATTATTTTCCCGGTGATAGAGGTATCCAAGAATATCCTCACAAGATAAAACATATGGCAAGAGATAAGAAATAAACACCATATTTGAATAAGGTTTGTTGGTAGTTCCAACTATTCAAACCAACCGGCAAGGCCATGGTTAGAATAATATGGAACAAATGGTTTCTCAACTAATGTATGGAGATGCATATTAGAGAAAAACCACACCAAGCAAACACACACAAACAAGACCCAAAAGATAGCTAGAAAGCAAATTGGAACTTGTTCGAGCTAATATGCCACATAGAAATAAGATAATTGACAATATCAAATCTAAGTGGCAAAACCTCAAATGTTCACATTTTATGGGATTGTAATATGCACATAGCTTATTACTCCCCCATAATGTGATAATTCTTTTTATCTAAGCAAGAGGCAAATAAAATAAACTAGAGATAATTAATGGATGTTATAGAATTTGAATTTCTCATGAGCATGCCACACCACATAGTTACTAGATAATCTTGATATATCAATACTAGGTGGTGTTACTCATATACACACATTTATAGGTTAGTGAAGTGCACAAAGCATATCACTCCCCCAAAATGGGATAGACCATTAATCTCTCAAAATAGCCCATTGAAATCAACACAAGATCCAATAAGGACTCAACACAAAGTTTACACATATATGGAGCGCACATTAACATACAAACTTGATCACTCAAGGTAAGTAATAAGCACAACATATACAAACACATGCTAGAAACAAAACTAACACATGCAAGGGAGCAAGCAACTTTCAATGTATATATAATTTAAATACAAGTTACCGCTAGAAGGAGCATTGGATATGAGATAGATATGTGATGATCCAATTGACTTGGCTAAATGAGATATAACCATGAAGATCCCTTAATTCTTCAAATGATAGCCAAGTCGCCAATGTCCTTCATCACAACCTATTGATCAAGTTTGAGCTTGTTGGTCCCCAACCAAGTTGGGTCCTAAGAGGTTAGTCACAATAGGCTTGGCAACCCAAATGGTTCTTTTCTTGACACCACTTTGAGTTCCCACATATTTGGCAAACACATTGCCAACTCTATCCTTCCTAAGAGAATAAACATCATCAATTATTATGGGGTTGGATAAAGTACCATTTGTGCATGAAGAAGCCAAGTGGCCCTTCTCACGGCATAAGTAGCAATATCGACTCTTTTCTTTCTTCTTAATAGGCTCCTCAACTTGAGGAGCAATGATTTGAGTCTTCTTAGGAGGTGGCCTTTGTTCAACCCGAGGTTGAGCATGAGATTGAACAATAGGCCGCTTCCCTAGTTGCTTCTCACTAAGAGGCTTCTTCTTCATTGGGCAATCCCTAACATGATGCCCTTCAATTTTGCACTTGAAGCAAACAATCTTGGCCGAGTGATTGACTTGTTCTTGGCCCTTCTTATTGCTACTCTTGGACTTGTTCTTGAGATTGGAGTTGAATCCAAGTCCACTCTTGTCATTGGGGGATTTTTGCACACTCAACATGTTGTCAAATGTGGCCTTCCCTTTATGACGCTTCTCCACATCTTTCTTCAAAGAAGTGGCTTGTGCCTTGTGCTCTTTAGTCTTCACTACAAGGTTAGTAGCTACACAAGTACTAGTGGAAGTTGAGGCTTCATTGTTAGAGCAACTAGGCACAAAATGTAATTCAACATATGATTTAGCATTAGTGTGAGATGAAGAATTACAAGGACTAGCACATGGCATTTTAGCATTTTTAGTAGAAGTTGTGCCATTGTCCACATGAGGCTCACTAGATATTACCTTGGTAGCGATAGCCTCATGAGCTAACTTTAGCTTATCATGAGATACTAGAAGATCTTCATGAGAGCTCGAGAGCTTCTCATGGCTTTCTTCTAATATCTCATAATTGATAGTTAGCAATTTAAGTTGAGCCCTTAGCTCAACATTCTCCTTTAAAATGGATGCTTCACAAGAAATAGAGTTAGTAGCACAAGCATCAACATTAATAGCAATGGGAGAACAAGTAGGAAGCTCTTTTAGTAATTGAGCTTGGAGTTGATCATGAGACTTAGTGAGATGTGCAAGAGAATCTTCCAAGGACTTGACATCCTTTTCAAATTTCACATTAGCCTCAAGGAGTCTAACAATTTCAACAACAAGCTCATCATTTTTTATTTTAAAATCATTAGCCACCTCGAGAGCTCTATCATGGGTTTCATTTGCTTTAGATAACTCTAGAGTAAATGTCTCCTCAAGAGATTTCTTGGTGGTTTGTTCTTCTTCAAGAGCTTCCTCAAGATCCGCAATCGTGTTTGCATAATCACGTTCGCGGCTAAGACTTTCATTTTCACGAGCTTCCAAATTTTCAATAGTAAGCCCTCGCTCAACAAGGGTGCTCATGATTTCATGTAGGTTCTCACAAGCATTTTCATTCTTTGAAAGAGCATTAAGAACCATTAGACCTTTCTTATTTAAGTAAGCATCATCTTCTTCATTATCATCATTATTGTCATGATCATCACTATTTGACAATTTAGAAGATATGCAAGGACTATCAACACAAGCATGTGAAACATTTATAGTTCTAGATGTGTTTAAGTCCAAAGATAAATCATTGCAATAAGATAGAGATGAAATATCATCTAAAGGAAGCTCACTATCATCATTGCAAAATTTATCCCTACTCACCATTGCATTGTTTTGTGGCTTGCCACATGTAGGTGAGGTAGAAGAAGTTGAGAACTCATTACGCCCGGAGATGGAGGGATAACAATCATTCTCACTATCAATGGACACACCATAATTGTCTTGAAGCTTGGTCCATAGCTCATGAGCACTCCGATAAGGAGAGATCGACAAGGCAACTGCATTTCTTAAAGACATGAAAACAACTTTAGAAGCTTGAGCATCTAGATAAGAATTTTCCTCATCCTTCAAAGATAATCTTTTCGGATCCTTTGGAGGAGGAATACCCATATCTAAGATTTGCTCTATAGATGGATCAATGTCCCTAAAATAATTTAGCATGCGATTTTTCAAATCATTATAATTAGTGCCATCGAATATTAAAGAGGCATTGTGCACTAAACCACTAGACGACATCTTTACTCTCTAGGCTGTGAAGCCCTATAAAGAGAGAACCTGCCCTGATACCAATTGAAAGGACATGGATGTCGCCTAGAGGGGGGGGGGTGAATAGGCGATTTAAAATTATTACGGTTAAGGCTTGAATAAATGAGGAATAAAACTAGTGTTTAATTTATCAAGCCAAAACCTAAACTAGCTAGGTTCACCTATCTGCACCAACAACTTATGTAAGCAATATGATCAACTAGGTTATAGCAAAATATATGACTTTAAGCTCAACGTCTATCACAAAGTAAATAGCATAAGTAAGAAGCTCGGGTATAGAAATACCGAGGCACTTGGAGACGATGATTTATCCCGAAGTTCACTTCCCAATGGAAGCTAGTCTCCGTTGGAGCGGCGCGGTGTTCACCAATGTGAAACACCGAGTAGACTTGATATGGCACACCGTATCTCCGTTGTGTCTTACCACCAATGCGGCGAGACACTTGTCACTATGTTGCCGTTGAGGTTGACAACTAGAACCATTACAAGGATGAAGCTCACTCCACAAGTTGGAGGGTCTTCACCAAATGCACCGAGCCACCAAGACTCGATGCCCAAGGCCGAGGCACACACCACAACTCAATTGGTGGCTCCCGGCAATGTCTTCGTAGCTACCAAAGCTCTGAAGCTAACAAGGTTGAGCCACACTCCACAATTGGAGGCTCCCAACAAATCCCGTGAGCCACCAAGACTCCGAGAAATCAACAACCGTCTAGGGTACCAACGTGCCCTAGAGGAACAAGCTCTAGGGCACCAAAGTACCCAAGAGTAACAAGCTTCTCAACTTCACTTTCCACGAATCACCGTGGAGAACTCAAACCGATGCAACTAATGCAATGGCAAGAACACACTAAGTGATCAAGTTCTTCCAACCCGAATCCAACCAAAGCAACTAATGCTTGGGAGGGATTAGAGAGGAAAAACAAAGGAGAAACACAAAGAAACTCCAAAGATCTAGATCCAAAGTGTTCCCCTCACTTAGAGGAGAAATCAACCGGTGGAAACAAGGATCTAGATCTCCTCTCTCTTTTTCCTCAAAAGGTAGCAAGAACTATCGGAGAGATTGAGAGAAAGCCAAGCTTGAGAAGGTCAACAATGGAGGGAGAAAATAGCTCAAGAGGTTGGCAAAAGTTAGGGTTTATTTGGGTAAGAAACCCCTTAAATAGGGACCCCAAAAATATGGCCGTTGGATCATTTTCGTGCAGCCAAAAAGGGAAAGAAGGAGCAAATCAGGCAGGCCGGCCTGGCAGCCGGCCCAGGCCGGGGCTCCACCCGAACGGCCCGGTCTGGGAGCCGGCCCAGGCCGGAGGTGAGGACGGCGGCCCACCCGGGGGGACCGGCCAGCGACCCGGACAAGGCCGGCTGGGAGGCCGGGGTGGTGGCCGAACGGGCCGGCCTGGGAGCCGGCCCAGGCCGGCGGTGAGGCCGGCTGCCCTCCCCTTTTCCTTTTCTTTTATTATATTCTGTCAAAAATACTTCCAACACTAAAACCACAATAACTTCCACTTCCGAACTCCGTTTTCGATAATCTTGGACTCGTTGGAATCGTCACAACGAGCACTACAAGAATATGCAGAGAAACATCATTGTTCAATAAGATATGGTAAAACCAAATGATGAAAGGTAAAGCTTTCAATTGAAAACCGGAAAACCATATCTTTTGCAAACGAGGTCCGAATGACATGAAACCACTTTTGTTGGAAAGAGGACGACAAATGCTACCCTATATCATGTGAGAATATTGAAACCAAGCAAGGGAGATTTTGCTAATAAATGGAAGAGTGAAACCTTCCACATAGATGGACCGACAAAATCTCCGACACCGAAAACTCAATAGGGAACACATATGAAAACCGTTTTCGGTGACCTTGGGCTTGTCATGACAAGCACGACAAGCACCAATATCACACCATGATAAGAGCCAAATAGGAACCAATAAAGATGATGCCAAGGATGCAAAGGTTTGAGCTCTCTACGACCGATACGCTAAAGCTCACTTGAGAGCCCCTCTTGATAGTACGGTTACCTATCTAACAAACCTGGTCTCCCAACAACACCGCAAGACCGGTAAAATAGAAATCCTATCAAGATCATACCTTTTCCTTGCGCATTCCACTTGAGCTAGATGATGACGATCTTGATCTACTCTCAAGTGGATCACCTTTCTTGATTGTGCTCCGCTTGGTGAAGACTCGCATATTGCTCCCCCATACACCAATATGGGAGAGACACTCTTTGACATATCTTCACTTGGTCTTTATCTTAATGACGATCACCACGTGACGCCATCCTCCATGGGCAACATAGAATCTTCCTCTTGATTCATGCTCATGGAGAAACACTTTGGCCTTGATGTAACACCCCAAAAATTTGTCCCTAATTTTAGTGGTGTTTTCCCACACCTGAAAAAAAAATCTTTTTCTACTTTCAAAATGTTTTCTTTGAACCAGATGGTCTTTGACTTGACTTTGGTTTCGCTCTCTTAGATTTTTTCCCAACAAATCCCCGATCGTTGTCAACCTCCACCATATTCCCCGTCCTTTGTTTTGCCGGTCGAACGTTGGTTCCTTCTGGAGATTCCAAAACCCTTCTATCTATCCCACCAAAAGCCACCACCACAATTGTACCTTGAAATAAATTCCACCAAGATACCATATGGTTCCCTCATACATATAGATCACTCCCATAGAAAAACATTTCATGGTCCCATACAATAATTCCAAGTTTGTTCATATTTCCTGCTATGCCATTTTCAATCCAAAAATTTATCTGGACACCTTCCACTCATCCAAAAATTCTGCAATTTTGGTGAGGTGCATGATTTGGCCTCCTGAACATTTCACCCCATTGGACCAACCTCATTTGAGCAATATTTGAGGTACTTCCTTTGTAATGCCCTTTTTATGCCTAATTGCAATTTCCAAAGCAACCCCTAGCTACAAAAATCATTTGGCATTGCCATCTTGCCAAGTTGACAAGATTCCCTACACAACCCCATATCCACAAAATCAGGCCCATATCATTTGAGGAAGTGCACTTGGCATGCCCATGCCATTAGGGTAATTTTGGACACCGAATCATTTGACCAACTTCCATGTGTCCAATTGATCTTAAACTCCACAGACATACTACATCCACCTATCCTAACCTACTGTGAATTTTGGGGATTTTTCTGAGATGTGCAGAGCCCTAGTCATTTCATCGAACACCTGGCGCACCCTTGGTTTTCTGGAAATCTTGTGTTGCGAAGTGTGGAGTTTTTGAGTGTGGCCAGTTTGGTTGTCTTGGTCTTGTCCTCATGAACCCAGTGGTGCAACCTTTTTTCCGTTTCGTGCCCCGAGTCACCGAGAACGCGTCGATGTCGCTCGTGGCGCACTCCGAACGCCAGAGCGCGCATGTCGGCGTCCTGCGCGTTCCTATTCCTCCGGTTCCCCTGCTGTTCCCGTGTTCCAACTCAACCAAGCCACGACCCAGCCCTCTCCTGCTCCTATGGCTCGAACCAGCATCGACCCTATCCCCCCCATTCATGGCTTGGAGGCAGGCTGGTGCACCGGTGGCCATCAATGGCCAAACCGGCCACCACCCACCTCTCCTCACCCCCTGCCTATAAAGCCCCCTCCAAGCAGGCCCGAGCAAGCCCTAGCCACTCCACTCCATTCTCTCCCCCCTGCCCTCCTCATTCGGTTCTCATGGGCGAGAGAGAACACACTATAAATTCTGGCCACCATGGCCGAAGCACGCGAGTTTGCGTGCTTGAGCCACCCAGCACCTCCCCCCTAGCCCTAGCCCTCCCCTGGGCACAGCATGGCGCCGCCGTCCCGCTCCCGTCGTCGGCGTCCGCCCCTGTCCTCCCCGCTGTCACCGGCCGCGCCAAGCCACTGCCGCCACCCGCCGTTGCCGACGTCACCGCCCGTGGCCGCGCGCCGCGAACCTCCCGCGTCCCCGCCTCCCGTAGCCGCCCTTCCGCCGCGTGTGACCCCGCCGTCGTCCGCATCCTCTGCCGCCGTCCCCGGCCGCGGTCGTCTGCAGCGCCACACCGCCATCCCGCCCCCTCGCCATGGCCGAGACGAGCCCGAGCCCGGCGTCGAGGCCCCGCCCCGGGGCCGTTCCCCGCTGCCGTCCGCGGCGGCCCTCCGCGGCGGCCCTCCGCGCCGTCCACCGCGACTGCGCCGCCATGCAGGCCCGCCACCGGTCGGCATCGGCCTCACCTCCGCGAGCCGTGTGCGGCAGAGAAGGTGAACGACGGATCAATCGATCCGATCCGGTTTTTTTTTGGATAGCTAAAAGTGTATTTCATAGTTTACGTCTTCGTCCAGGGAAAGCGCATTCCGCGAATGTACGCGTCCGGCCGGCCTCGGCAGCAAACTGCTACGCGCCGCGCGCGCGGCGGATAGTAACTGTCGCCCGCGCAGTTTTGCAGGTGAGCAGAAAGTGGCTATTCATCGCCGAGCCGTATCTTTTAATCCGTAGCCCCGTTTGAGGTGATTCAAATTTGTAAATTTATAGTTTGAAAAGCTCTATCCAGTGGTATAGGTTTTGTATTTTTGTAAAATGTTTTTTATGCTCAGCCCCTTATACGCATGTATAGGTGTATTCCACAGTACCGGCGAATCGAGACCCTAACCCGCGACGTGTCCGTGACCTTCCAGCCAAATGGCGTCGATCGTCGAAGGCAAGCTAACCCCTTGCTATGAGCAGTCCCGCAAAGTTGTTTGTTATTCGCTTATTGTCGTGCCAAGTGTTTATATTTGTCTGCGATTGGTATTTATATTATGTCGGTCTGTTATTGTTGCCTTGTTTTGTACTTCATCCATGTATGCATTAGATTGATGTATGAATTATCTGTGCGCCTCGCACTTGCGTGGCTTTGACAACTAAATAACAAAAACATGCGTTGATTGTTTGCTTCTTCTTCTTCGCCGAGGTGAGGAGCGGACGGATGTCGTCTTATGATCCTCGGAGTTGGGGGCATTTGCCAAAAGAGTTATTTGTTTCTTGTCCCTCCGTCAAATATGGTTGGCGTAGACCACTCGGACTGCGACGCTTGGGAGCTGACTTTTCATTTGGTTCTTTTGCCAAGATTGCTGACACCACGTCGAGATAACCCTCGAGTGGAATGGATGCTTTCTTTCTTATGAATGCTTTTCGGTTCATTGTTTGGAGGCTACATGCCTCACCAACTTTGTAATTGATCTATGATGACACCGGCTGGAGGAACCGCCACAGTCATCTGTTTGAAACACTATGTTATAATCTCTAGTTGACCTGTGGTGGCACTTGTTGGCGGAATCGCCACGATAGTCACCCGGTCGACGCTAACCAACTAGTTGATCTGTGGTGGCACTTGTTGGCGGAATCGCCACGATAGTCACCCGGTCGACGCAAACCAACTAACTATATTTTGTAGTTGATCTTTATTGTGTTGCTAATGTTATGTTGTTTGATGATATATTATTATGTTATTGTGGTTGTAGTGTTAGACTAATCCTTTGTTGCTTGGGCATGTGAATGATGAAACTTGATTAAATGAAACACCCCTCCAAACAACGATAAGGTCTATTCATAGTGCCACTAATCTGAACCCTTGAACGCACTACCACTGTCGCCCCAAATGGGAGAGCCTTAACCTATGTAACCTATCAAGCCTCCTTGGATGCTACCCTCTTGGCAAGTCTAGTCGGTTACTGCATAGTTGTGGTCGGGGCTAGTCTTGCGAAGGTTCCGGAGCTAGGCGTTGCTCATTCGTTGGGGACGTGCCGGATTCACTTCGTCATAAGACTTAGCTCGAGTGGTAAGTCGGTAGTTATACAAGGAGTGTCCTGGTAGCGTGAACGGTTATGTAAGTGTATCTTGCCTTAGCTAAGTAAGGTGCATTTAGATGAGTGGTAACCGCAAACTCTCGAGAGTCTCAACCTAGCAAGCTAGCCTCGTTCCTGGGATATGGAACAACAGTTCAGTGTCGGTCACACTATTGTCTTTGTCGTGTCCGTAGGTTAAAATTTGTTGAAAGAATTATGAACGACTTGACCACACTTAATAAACAATAAGATGATGCAGGGAATGTTACTGGAGATAAGGAAATGTGATAAGGCCAGTGGGCCTAGCAGTGGTGACAAATGGGATTAGCCTTGAGGGGCTAGAGGCCAGTGAGCCTAGCTGTGATAATACGATTTGTTGAGTTACTCGGTACCAACTGGTACACTCGTTATTCGTCACAGGTAAGCTCTTTGTGTGACCCCCGGTACACGATCCAACCCCACCCGGCTTGGACTCTGTACTGGTGGTGCTCCCATTGTTTGCTTATACCATGTTTTATTATGATGCCATGTTGCTACCCCTTGGACTGCCGTAAGTAGTCACTTGCCATGTTTAGATTATTTTCTGTCGCTAGTTACTTGTTGCCGGATTGTTTGACTGTTTATGTCTTGTGGTTATTTTCTTGCGAGTACGTCAATGTACTCAGACTGGCTTTTCATGTGGCCAGACGTTGAGAGGAGTCATCTCCTACCATAGCAAGGAAATCGAGCAGGAGCGTGCTAGGATCAGTAGCCCAGCCAGATGCCTGTGGAATGGAGTCGCACCAAGCCGATGCCGTACCTGTGTCTTCCGCTGCCAGTGAAACTCTGTCCCGTGCCATACTTGGCCATGATATTTGTTCATGCCTTGGTGGCCATGTAAAACCATTTGTAGCCCTCCGGGCCTGATTGTGTAATGATATTTCCGCTATGTTGCATTGTCGTAACGTGCGTCCGGATATCCTGGGCTGGCGCACGGGGCGACCACCTCTCTGGCGACATGTGTCAGAGGGGGGTGCCACACTTGATCAACAAATGATCTACTTCTTTTAGCCTTGACTCCAACATATGGAGTCCAAGCATTCCTTATGGACCAACACTGCACATATAACTCAAAGCACACATTAGTCCATAGAGATTGTCATTAATTACCAAAACAACACATGGGGGCAACCATGCTCTTTCAGTGGTGCTGCTAGGAGTGCACCGGTGAGTGGCTGCTGGAGACGCGGCCGGCCGAATCATGTGCTCGCGAGTGCAGGGTGTGGCAACGGAGGTGCTCGGCTCGGTGAGGAAAGAGGAAAAAAATGAGGAGCAACGAGTGGAAGGGAAAACGCCTAAAAGGATAAGGTTCGTGGGTGCTCCCAGAGACCCAGACCCGCCTCCACGCGGATGGACGCGTGTCAATCGCACGAGGCGGGGGACGCGGACGCGCGATCCCCCGGGGGTTTACCAGCATTTTCCTTTTTTTATTCCTGTAGTAACATGCTAAGAAACGATGCATTGGCACAAGCCTAAGACTTCTCTCTAATTTTAGCTTGGACTTGTCAAAGATTTGTTGGTTTATAAACTTAGTGGAATATCGTTTTGACACAAGGGGGCATATGCTCGTACTACCCAGAAAAAACATTTGAAATGTCAAACTAGAAAAAAATGTCAAAAACATGCGAATAAAATTAGTGTGAACGTCTCGACATTCTATGTGTGCATGCCAACTTTCACGTAAAATCGAGTTTTTTTGTGGGTTGTGTAAAAAAGAAAAAAGAAAAAGTCTTGTCAAAGGACTTTTTAGCACTGTTGTTTACATACGAGTACGACACACAATTTATCAGTTTTTCGTGAAGCGACTTCGTGAGCCCATAAGATGTCGAGATGTGCGTGCAAATTTTCTTCTCCGAATTTTTCAACATCAGAAACACATCTAAAATGTAATTTAAAAATCGGGAGCAAATGCTGCTTTGTCCTATAGGTGTACATGCATCCATACATGAAAACCGTATGTTAAAAAATGTCAAAAATCCAAAAACATTGAGTATACATGTAGAAATTTTATGTTTGCAAAGTTTTACAAAAAAAATTCTAATATGTGTAAAAAGATAAATTCTAGGGCTCCAAAATGAGTTTTTATGAGGCATTTTTTGTTTTGGTTTTTTACACAATTCAATATATTTTTCCATGAAACTTTGTGTACGAACATAGAATGTCCCAATGTATGTCTGAAATTTTTGTTTTGATTTTTTTGACATTTAAAAATATATTCAAAATGCATTATCCATAACGGGTGCATCTAGACCTATTAGCCAGAACACCATGTCCCAAAATTTACCACGACTATATTACGATTATTGGCTATGCTCTAGAGCCTACTCTGCTTTGGATAGTCTCCTCCTACTAGTGACAGCTTCTATTAATTTCATCGGTTACCGTGAAGGTAAACTCTCTATGGTGCTCCCTTGGGGGTGCCTCGGGTGAAACCCTTGTTGGAGATATGCCCAAGAGGCAATAATAGAGATTATTAATATCATATTTCTCGTTCATGATAAAGGTTTATTATCCATGCTATAATTGTATTAATCGGAAGTAAATACATGTGTGGAATATAAACAGAACGGAGTCCCTAGTAAGCCTCTAATAACTAGTTCGTTTGATCAATTGTTGGTTAGAAGTTACCTAACCAAGGATTAATGAATCACTAGATAAACGGAGTTGTATCATAGGAGATGATATAATGGACATACCCAATTTAATAGATGTCGAATATAGTTTCCTTAATTAGACCATGAGATTATGTTACTCCCGCCTACTCGAGAAATACTTTGATGACATCAAACGTCGCTTCATAACTAGGTGATTATAAAGGTGGCCTTCAGGTATCTCCGATGGTTGGTTGTTGGGTAACATGAATCAAGACTGGGATTTGTCCGTCCAAGTAGTGGATAGATATCTCTGGGCCCTCTTGGTAGCATAGCATCCAAAAGCTTGCAAGCATATGACTAAGTAGCTAGTCATAAGGGATCCTATCCTATGGGAACGAGTAAAGAGAACTTGTCGAAAACGAGATTAATCGGATATGGAGATATCGGTGATTAAATCTCGGACAAGTAAAATATCATGAGACAAAAGGAATCGTATATGGATTAATTGAATCCCGGACAATGTGGTTCAGCCGATAAAGTACTTCGTTGAATATGTAGGAATTAATATGGGCATCCCGGTCCCGCTATTAATATGACATGTTCTCGAACCCGCAGGGTCACACACTTAACATTCGATGTAGTTAGGGCTCGAGATAAATGATGGTGCGAAAAAATATTGATTCGGAGTCTCGGATGGGATCCCAGAGATCACGAGGAGTTCCGGAAGAGTCCGGAGAATAAGATTCATATAAGGAAAGTGGTTTCTGGAGGAATTGGAATAGTCCGGGAATTTTCCGGCAGGGTACCGAAAGATTCTAGAAGGTTCTACAGGAGTCTAGAAGTGGGGCCCATAGGTGTTTGGGGCCCACATGGACTAAAGGGATGGTGCAGCAGCCACATGGGCCAGCCGCACCATGCCCTATAAGGCCCATGCGGGCTAGGCCTAAGGGAGGGCAAACCCTAGGGGCTGGCTTGGGGGCAAAGCCACCCAGCCGCCGGCCCTAGGGCTGTCTGGGGTGCACCCTTGGCCACCTATAAATGGTGAGCTAGGGCACGGCAGTCGCCCCACGCCGCACCTCCTTCCTGCCCTAGCCGCCGCCCCTGTAGCCGCCGCTTCCTCCTCTCCCTCCTCTCCCGCAGACGCTTAGCCGAAGCCCTGTCAGATCTCCACCATATCCTCCACCACACCGTCATCGTGTTGTTGATCTCGCGAGCCTCTCCACCACCTCTTGCGGGATCAAGAACATGGAGTCTTCATCGAGCTGTACGTGTGGATACTTCGGAGGCGTTGCTCTTGTGACGCATCGGATAATACATCTCCTCGCGACTAGACAAGTCTAGTTGCGGGGATCGACTAACCAACCCCTGCACCGACAAAACGTTTGCTCGATCTTCGAGGGTAAGAGATTGGATCTCCACTTCGCTACCTCATCTAGTAGATCTGATCTTGTTTGGGTTTTATTCCGCCTCTTTTGCGTAGGAATTTTTTTTGTTTTCTATGCTGGGAACCCATCAGTGGCATCAGAGCCTAGATCTATTCGTAGATGTTGGTGCAATTAGAACACAAGTGTTGTGGGAGTTGATATTTTTGTTGCTACCTTCTCGCGTGTACTTCGTATCTTATTAGATGGTTGGATTGAAGCGGCCCGGACCAACTTTACTCGTCCACGCACGAGAGACCGGTTCCACGATTGGCATGCAACTTGTATTGCATAAGTGGCTGGCGAGTATCTATTTCTCTAGCTATTGTGAGATGTGATACGTCTTCAACGTATCTATAATTTTTGATATTCCATGCTTGATTATATATCAGTGCCACATGTTTTTACAATGTTTTTATATCATTTTGGCATGATTTACGTAACTAACCTATTAACAAGATGCCCAGTGCCAGTTCGTGTTTTCTGCTGTCTTTTTGTTTCAGAAAACTTCTTCTGGGAAATTTCTCGGATTGATCTCATAATTTACGAGAATTATTTCCAATATGAAACGAAGACGGAACCCGAAGGACAGCCGGAGGGGAGGCACAGGTGAAAGTGCATGGTTGCCCCCATGCATGGTTTTGGTAATTAATGACAATCTCTATGGACTAATGTTTGCATTGAGCTATATTTATAGGATCTCCATTTGTTGGAGTCAAAGCTAAGGGAAGAAAAGTTTGTGTTGATCAACGCTTTGTGCAGGTTGATCATCACTCAAGGCCAAGTGAAGATATGCCGAAGAGGGCGTCTCCCATCTTGGTGTATGGGGGAGCATCAAGTGAATCTTCACCGAAGCGCAATCGAGGAAGGTGGTGCATCTTGAGGAGATGAAGAAAGATCGTCTTCATCGACCTCAAGTGGATTTATGCGCAAGGCAAAGGTATGATCTTGATAGGGTTTCTATTTTACCGGTCTCATATTGTTTAGTGAGAGACCGGATTATAGGATAGATAACCGTACTATCAAGAGGGGCTCTCGACCGAATATCGTAATCGTATCATCGTAGAGAGCACAAACCTCTGCATCCATGCAATAATATTTATTGGTTCTTATTTGTCTCTTATCGTGGTGTGGTCTTGGTGCTTGTCGTGCTTGTCATGACAAAGCCAAGTTCACCGAAAACGGTTTTCATATGGGTCTTATATTGCGGTTTCGGTATTGGAGATTTTGCCGGTTCATCCGTGCGGAAGATTTACCTCTTCCATTTCTTTGCAAAATATCCATTGCTTGTTTTCCATTTTCAAGGTTGCATTTGTCGTCCTCTTTCCAACAAAATTGGTTTTATTTCATTCGGACTTCAATTGCAAATGTTATAGAATTTCCGGTTTGCGAAAATGAGTTTTTACCTTTCCCCATTTATCTTTATATTATATTCTTGTACTATGATGTTTCTATGCATATTCTTGTAGTGCTCATTGTGACGATTCCAACGAGTCCAAGAATATCGAAAACGGAGTTCGTATGTGGGAGAGATTGCATTTCTATTTCGGAAAGTTTATTTGACAGATTTAAAAAAAAAACAGGGAAAAAGAAAAAAAAAAGGGGGGCAGGCGGACCGGCCTGGCCGGGCCCGAGGCCGGCCTCAGGCCGAGGCGCTCGGGTGGCCAGCCGGCCCACCCCACGCTGGGCAGCCGGCCCAGGCCGGGCTGGCAGGCCGGCAGCTTTGGGCTGCTAGCCGGCCCATTCGCATGCCAGCCGGCCCAGGCCGGGGAATGCAGGCCGGGCTGTCTGCTCGCGTTCTGCTGGTTCGATCGTTCGCTGAGATTCTTTCCCGACCTGGCCGGGGCACAGGCCGGGCAGTCGGGCTGCTGTATTTTTTGCACTTTTTGGCCCCAACGGCTACTTTTTTGGGGCCCCTATAAAAAGGGCTTCTTCCCCAAATTTCCTGCTGAGCTCATTTTCTCTCTCCCCTCCATTGTTGCAACATTTTGAGAGCTCGATTCCTCCACTTCCCTCCGATGATTCTTGCCCAAATTTAGGGAAACAAGAGAGGAGATCTAGATCCACTACTCCACCAATCAAAATCTCCTCTAAGTGAGGGAATCTCGTTGGATCTAGATTTTGGAGTTCTTGGTGTTTCTCCTCCGTTCTTCCTCCTAAATTCCTCCATAGCATTAGTTGCTTTGGTTGGATTTTGGGGTGAAGGATTTGACCACTTGGTGTGATCTTCCCCTTTTGCATTTGTTGCATCGGGTTGTGCTCCCCACGGTGATTCGTAGGATTGAAGGTTGGGAGCTTGTTACTCTTGGGTCATTAGACCCTAGACGGTGGTGGTGCCGTGAAGACTTCGGCTTGTGAAGCTTCGGCACGATTTGGGACCCCCCAATTGAGTTGTGGGTGTGTGCCCCAAAATTTGTAAGGGCTTCGGAATCCGCCCCGAAGGATTCCGATAGTGGAGGTGAACCAAACCTTTGGGTGCGGTTCATCGGAGAATAGGGTGAGGCCTTTGTGGCATCTTAAGTAGGCCTTTTGTGGCGAGCTCACACCCCTCCAACGAGACGTACTCCCTTAACAAGGAGGAACTCGGGAATACATCCTCGTCTCCGCGTGCCTCGGTTATCTCTATACCCGAGCTTTTACTTATGCACTTTACATTGTGATAGCCTTCGTGCTTGAAGTTTATATCTAGCTTTCACCTTGTTGCTTGCCTTGCTTAGCATAAGTTGTTGGTGCACTTAGGCAAACCTAGTACTTTAGGTTGTTAGCTTGTTAATTTAAACACCTAGTTTTATTCCGCAATTATCAAGCCCCTAAATAGAAAAAGTTTTAATCGCCTATTCACCCCTACCCCCCCTCTAGGCGACATCGGGACATCGTTTGTTCTTTCAACAGGGGCTCCAGACGCCACCTGGCTGCGGCCCCCCTTGGCCGCACGTGGGGCCCACCTGGGGCACCTGTCCATCACCTCGCGTCGCCCCTTCGCCTATAAATTCTCCTCTGACCTAAAAACAGAGGAGGCGCGATCATAATCTCCAGAATACGTCCGAGGCCGCCGGCATCTCAAACCCTAGTTCGGGAGGGTTCAGAAGCTCTTCCGGGAACCCAGCCGGAGAGGGGAATCGACACCGGAGGCATCTAAACCACCATGCCTGCCTCCAGGGTGATGCGTGAGTAGTCCACCACGGGACTATGGGTCCATAGCAGTAGCTAGATGGTTGTCTCTCCTCCTTGTACTCCATTGTTTAGATCTTGTGAGCTGCCTATCATGATCAAGATCATCTATTTGTAACAGCTATATGATTGTGTTTGCATGGATCCGATGAATTGTGGAAGTCATTATATTTGTTCAGTTATGTGTTTCATCTATGATCTTGCATGCTCTCCGATGCTAGTGGTTGCTTTGGCCGAGTAATTGTTAGTGTTGTATGAGGGAGTATTTATGCTAGATAGTGGGTTCATGCCTTTCTTTGTGTGAGTTCAGTGACAGGAATGGTTAAGGCTAGAGATGTGCTGTTGCCACTAGGGAGAAAACAACGGTGTGATTTCGTCATGTTATCTATATTGCTTACATTATGCACTTTTCTTATTGCGATGATTTGTTGCTTGCAACTTAATACTTTTGGGTGACATGCTCGATAGCGATCCCAGAGTGGATTATTAGTCATAGATGCAGTTGGATGACGGTCTATGTATTTTGACGTAATGCCCATATTAGATGAAGCGGTGAACTATATTGTTTTATGATAGCCTTGTTGTGCACCTACAATTCTGTCAATGGCCATGTTGTAATCTGTTTACCCATCATGTATATCTTTTGGAGAGACACCTCTAGTGAACTGTGGACCCCGGTCCTATTTTCCTACATTGCTTACAACCGTTTTCATAGCTTTTCGTCATCATTTGTTCGCTGGTCATATTTCATCCTCATCATATTCTACATCCACACATTTAATTCTTTGTGTTTGGCAAGCCGGAGAGATTGACAACCTCTCTGTTTTGTTGGGGCAAAGTAGTTTGTTGGTGATTGTGTGCAGGTCCACGTCAATAATCGAGAAACGGCGCTATTAACACCTTGCTAAGCCTTCTCCAAGTCCTACTGGTTCGACAACCTTGGTTTTGAAATCAAGGGAAAACTTCCGCTACGCTTCTTCATACCTTCCTCTTGGGGTTTCCCAACAGCAATCAGCAAGACGTTTTCTGGTGCCGTTGCCGGGGACTTGGAAGCTTCAGCTAGGGGAGTTTCACACATCCTTTCACTTTACTTTGTTATTGTCTTTCCTAGTATATTTTTTGTTAGCCTTGTTTTGCCTTTTGTTTGCTTTAAAACTGAAAAACACAAAATAAAAATAAAAATTCTAGCACCAAGTTTGTTTCGGTTTTGTCTTGTTATTATGTTTTGTTCTTTACTTGCTATCAATGGTTACTTACTGTGAGACTAGATCTTATGGGCAAGGTGGGTTCACGGAGGAACAACAGAAATATTATAAGGAATACCGCTTGTCTGAAAAAGGGAAACACTTATGGCCACAAATAAATAAATTGAATAGTCTTACTGAAAACTTTTTTCTCTACTTATGATGAATCCTGGTGGTATAGCCAAGATGTGATTTGTGATAATGTATGCAATGATCATGTTTTGTAATTTTCATGACTTGCATGTCGATAAGTACGGCAACCGACAGGAGCCTTATGGTTGTCTCTTTATTATTGTATGACCTGCGTGTCACTTTAATGCCATGTAATTGTTTTACTTTATCGCTAATAGTAGCAATAGTTGTAATTGCAATAGTTGGTGGAGACAATCATGAGACGGCGACGTCATGTTGGTGGTGATGGAGATCATGCCGGTGCCTTGGAGATGGAGATCAAAGGCACAAGAAAAGGCTATACCATGTCACAGATTAAATTGCATGTGATGTTTATCCTTTTATGCACCTTATGGTTATGCTTAGATTTGATCGCGACGGTAGAATGATAAGGTGATCTCTCACGTTTATATCAAGATGTGTTCTCCCCTAGTATGCACCGTTGCGAAAGTTCGTCGTTTCGAAGCATCACGTGATGATCGGGTGTGATAGATTCTTCGTTCGCATACAACGGGTGTAAGCCAGATTTACACATGCGGAAATACTACGGTTTACTTGACGAGCCTAGCATGTACAGACATGGCCTCGGAACACAAGAACATAAAGGTTAAACACGAGTCATATGGACGATATGAAACATGGCGATGTTCACCTTTGAAGCTACATCATCTCACGTGATGATCGGTTGTGGTGTAGTGGATTTGGATCGTGTGTCACTAAACAACCTAAGAGATGTTGAGTTTAGTGGGAGTTCATTGTGTAATTTAGATCAACTCGAACAAATTATCATGAGCATAGTCTGAACACCTTTTTGCAAATATGTTGTAGATCAATGGCCCGTCCCACTACCACCATGAATTTTAACGCGTTCCTAGAGAAAGACAAGCTGAAAGACGATGGAAGCAATTTCTCAGATTGGTTTATGAATCTGAAGATTATCCTCACTGCTGCCAAGAAGCTGTATGTTCTCGATGCAGCACTAGGCGATGCCCCTGCAGAGGGAGCGGCTGAGGGTGTTAGGAACATCTGGACAGCCCGTTTTGAGGACCACGAGATAGTTAAGTGCGGTCTGTTGTATGGCATAGGAGCAAAGCTTCAAAAGCGTTTTGAGCACCATGGTGCTTATCAGATAATTGTTGATCTGAAAGCAATGTTTCAGACTCAAGCCAAGGTGGAGAGGTATGAAGCCTCCTCCAAGTTCTTTAGCTGTATGATGGAAGAGAACAGTTCCGTCAGCGAACACGTGCTCAAAATGTCTGGGTACGGTGACCGTCTGAGGCAACTGGGTGTCCACAGTCCTAATGAGTTGGGGATTGACCGTGTTCTCCAGTCACTTCCACCAAGCTACAAAAGCTTCGTGATGAACTATAACATGCAAGGGATCGAGAAAACTCTTCCTGAGCTCTTCGCAATGTTAAAGACAGCGGGGGTGGAAATCAAGAAGGAGCATCAAGTGTGGATGGTCAATAAGACCACTAGTTTCAAGAAGAAGGGCAAGGGAGACAACTTCAAGAAGGGTGGCAAGCCAGTTGCTCCTACGAAGAAGTCAAAGATAGGCCCTAAGTCTGACACTGAGTGCTTCTACTGCAAGGGGTCTGGACACTGGAAGCGCAACTGCCCAAAGTATCTAGCAGACAAGAAGGCTAGCAACGTCAAACAAGGTATATGTGATATACACGTTATTGATGTGTATTTAACAAGTGCTCGTAGTAGTGCCTGGGTATTTGATACTGGTTCGGTTGCTAACATATGTAACTCGAAACAGGAACTGCGGTATAGACGACGCTTGGCAAGGGACGAGGTGACGATGCACGTTGGAAACGGATCAAAAGTTGAAGTCGTCGCCGTCGGCACACTCCCTCTATGTCTACCTTCGGGATTGGTTTTAAACCTCAATAATTGTTATTTGGTGCCTGCGTTGAGCATGAACATTATATCTGGATCTTGTTTATCGTGAATCGGTTATTCATTTAAATCAGAGAACTTTGGTGTTTCTATTTATATGGATAATATCTTTTATGGACATGCACCTGATGTGAATGGTTTATTTCTGTTGAATCTTGATAGTAGTGATACACATGTTCATAACATTGATGCTAAATGAAGTAGATTGAATGATGATAATTCCACATATTTGTGGCACTGCCGTTTAGGTCATATTGGTGTAAAGCATATGAAGAAACTCCATTATGATGGACTTTTGGACTCACTTGATTTCGAATCATTTGATACATGCGAACCATGCCTCATGGGCAAGATGACTCGAACACCATTCTCCAGCACGATGGAGAGAGCAACGGACTTATTGGAAATTATTCATACTGATGTGTGCGGTCCAATGAGTGTTGCAGCGCGCAGTGGATATCGTTATTTCTTGACCTTCACCGATGACTTAAGTAGATATGGGTATATTTACTTAATGAAACACAAGTCTGAAACGTTTGAAAAATTCAAAGAATTTCAGAGTGAAGTAGAGAATCATCGTAACAAGAAAATAAAGTTTTTTCGATCGGATCGTGGAGGAGAATATTTGAGCTACGATTTTAGTATGCATTTAAAGACATGTGGAATTGTTTCACAGCTCATGCCACCCGGAACACCACAGCGTAATGGTGTATCTGAACGTCGTAATCGTACTTTATTGGATATGGTGCGATCTATGATGTATATTACTGATCTGCCACTATCCTTTTGGAGTTATGCATTAGAGACAGCTGCATTCACTTTAAATAGGGCACCATCAAAATCTGTTGAGACGACTCCATGTGAGTTATGGTTTGGCAAGAAGCCGAAGTTATCATTTCTTAAAGTTTGGGGTTGCGAGGCTTATGTGAAAAGACTTCAACCTGATAAGCTCGAACCCAAATCAGAAAAATGTGTCTTCATAGGATACCCAAAGGAAACTATTGGGTATAACTTCTACCACAGAACTGAGGGCAATATTTTTGTTGCCAAGAATGGTTTCTTTCTAGAGAAGGAGTTTATCTCAAAAGAAGTGAGTGGGAGGAAAGTAGAGCTTGACGAGGTTATTGAACCTGTTCTTGAGATGCCGAGTAGCGCAGAACTGGAAGGTGTTCCGGAACTGCCGTCGCCACCTGAAGAAGAAGCAAATGATGGAGATCATAATGCTCCGGTCAAGGTTGCTACTGAACCTCGCAGGTCGACGAGGGAACGTACCACCCCTGATTGGTACAACCCTGTGATGAGTGTCATGTTGTTGGACAACAATGAACCTGTGGACTATGAGGAAGCGATGATGAGCCCCGACTCCGATAAATGGCTGGGAGCCATGAAATCCGAAATGGAATCCATGTATGAAAACCAAGTATGGACTTTGGTGGACTTACCGAACGACCGAAAGGCCGTTGAGAATAAATGGATATTCAAAAGAAAAACAGACGCTGACGGAAATGTCACTATGTATAAAGCACGACTTGTCGCAAAGGGTTTCCGACAAATTCAAGAAGTTGACTACGATGAGACCTTCTCACCAGTAGCGATGCTGAAATCTGTTCGGATTATGTTAGCAATTGCTGCATTTCATGATTATGAAATTTGGCAGATGGATGTGAAGACCGCTTTCCTTAATGGTGATATTAAGGAAGAGTTGTACTTGATACAGCCCAAAGGTTTTGTTGATCCTAAGGATGCTAACAATGTATGCAAACTTTAGAGGTCCATTTATGGACTGAAGCAAGCATCGCGGAGTTGGAATCTCCGGTTTGATGAAGTGATCAAAGGGTTTGGATTTGTCCAAACTTATGGAGAGGCTTGTATTTACAAGAAAGTGAGTGGGAGTTCTGTAGCATTTTTAATACTATATGTGGATGACATATTGTTGATTGGAAATGATATAGAACTACTTAACAGTGTAAAGGCTTATTTGAATAAGAGTTTTTCAATGAAAGACTTTGGCGAAGCATCGTATATTTTAGGCATTAAAATCTATAGAGATAGATCAAGACGCCTAATAGGGCTTTCACAGAGTACATACCTTGACAAGGTTCTGAAGAAGTTCAGAATGGATGATTCGAAGAAGGGGTTATTACCAATGTTGCAAGGAAAGACTTTGAGTAAGACTCAATGTCCAGTCACGACGGAAGATAGAGAGCAGATGAACAAAGTTCCCGATGCCTCGGCCATAGGCTCTATCATGTATGCCATGCTATGTACTAGACCAGACGTGTGCCATGCTGTTAGTCTGACCAGCAGGTACCAAAGTGATCTTGGAGTGGAACACTGGACAGCAGTCAAAAATATCCTTAAGTATCTGAGAAGAACTAAGGAAATATTTCTCGTATATGGAGGTGACCAAGAGCTTGTCGTAAGGAGCTACATCAATGCTAGTTGGGATATAGATCCGGATGATTCGAAGTCTCAGACCGGATACATGTTTATTCTAAATGGTGGCGCTGTGAGCTGGAGGAGTTCCAAGCAGAGCGTTGTGGCGAAATCTTCAACTGAAGCGGAATATGTGGCAGCCTCTTCGGCAGCAAGTGAAGCAGTCTGGATGAAAGAGTTCCTCTCCGAGCTGGGTGTGGTTCCAAGTGCGTCAAGACCTTTAGCCATGTACTGTAATAATATAGGTGCTATTGCTCTTGCCAAGGATCCAACTTCACACAAGAATACAAAACATATCAAGCGCCACATTCACAATTTGCGTGAGATTGTCCGGGATGGGGACATAGAGATTTGCAAGATGCATATGGATCTGAATGTGGCAGACCCGTTGACTAAACCTCTACCACGAGCAAAACATGATCAGCACTGAGAAGCCATGGGTGTTAGGGCCCTTTTGTTTGGGCTTTTTTCAGCTTTCCAGTGGAAAAAGCCAGCAAAACGAAACAAAGGACCTTGTGATTGTCGGAGTCAAGCTTTGATGTCAAACCATCTCTCATCATCTTCATCACCAATGTCATCTCGGTAATAAGTATCTATCTCATGCATGCTTTTCTAGTTTCAACCTTGTGTAGGTTGCCTCTTGGCATAAAAGCTTTTATATGCAATTGTTGTGGTTTTGGCTTTTTTCCTTCACTTAATATATCTTTGTGATATGTGTGATGAATTTGCAAAAACCTTTTCTTCAATTGATATTATTTGTTTGTGATACTTGTTGCCTATTTCAAAGCATCTTCACTATCTCTTGTTCCCTTAGTGATATGTGTGATGCATTTGATATATTTGAAGTTCATTTATATACAATGAGATAATTTTGAGCTATGTGCTATGCTTTCAAGCAACAATCTCGTTTGTATATTTATGACTTCCTTTTGGATACCTTGTTCTCTTTTTCCCGAACCATTTCGTATGTATATGTTTCTTTGCGGATGTATATCTTCATGGTTTGTCTAATTAGAAACATATACATATGAGAGAGGTCACCTTTTAATTGGTATCCTATTTCTTTTTTAGCCACCTTGTGTTTCTTCTATAATTCTTTGGTGGCTCCAAATTTGTCTCATGAGTGCTTGTCTTATTGTTTATTGGTATCTTTACACACTCATGTATTTCTTCAAGATCTTTGACCTCATGCCTACCATGGTGAGCATGTTGATTTTCATTTGACTAAATGCTCTCACTAGCTTTTGGCATTTTCAATTGGTTTTAGTTTCCAATTGGTATCCCTAAGCTTGTGAAAATATTTCTTTAAAAGATCGTCTTTTTATCTCGGTTGGGCCTATCTTATGATGAATTTTTGAAAATTGGTATCTCCTTATGGCTCAACCACATCTTTGGTGCAAGTGCTATGATTTGCTTTTGCATTATGCACTCTTGCACGAGGATGCCATTTTTGTGCACTCCTCAATTGTGCATGAAAATTGGGGAGCTTCTCCGTTTTATTTAGAACTCTCGCTTTGGATCCTTTTGATTTCTTTTCTCCTTTGTGGAGATGTTTAAAATGATTTCATCTTTTTGCAATCTTTTGATCCTCAATATAGTTTGATTTCCTCTAATTTATTCGTTAAAAGGGATTGCCATCACCTTTATGGAGGAACTCACATTATATTGGCTCTCTAAATTTTTCTTCCCATTTCGGCAATCGATGCCAATGGGGGAGAAGTTTAGAGGGTTTAAGGGAATTTGGGTTTTATGCTTTTTGTTGCATTTGCCCTTAATGCGCTTTGCATCCTTGCTTGTTTGTCTTGCAAAGATGCTTTATTCATTATATAAACCCTCTTAATAAGGGATTGTCATCAATTACCAAAATGGGGGAGATTGAAAGTGCATGGTTGCCCCCATGCATGGTTTTGGTAATTAATGACAATCTCTATGGACTAATTAAATTGTCTTCATACATTGAACTCTTAGAACTTCCTAGACAAATATAAAAGCTAAAAAATAATTTTTTGTTTATTCAGAAATAAATTGTTCAGAAACATTCCCAATCAAGGAAAGGAGTTAAATCCATTTTTGATTCATTAATTGTTGCCATTGCATTATTTCATGTTAAGCAATGTAAGCATGGATGACATGATGCAATATGGAATGCAAAAGTGAAAATTTGGTTCAAATTTTACAGTACCAAACTGGGGCTGTTACAGGCAGTGGCTATGCATGACGTCTCGTGACTAGGCGTCAAGTCATGCATGATCCTGTCAAATGCTAGGCACGGTGTCTCGTCCGAAGTGTCAAGTCATGTTTGTTGACGCTCGATCGAAGGTGGTGTGACATTAGCTAGAGGCGTGGCGGTATAAGACGTCATCGACTTAATTACGGTATCTACTCCAGTGGCATCCTTTTTTTAGATAAGGGGGTGCGGATCCCCGGCCTCTGCATCAAATTGATGCACACAGCCAACCGCAATTATTCATCAAAGCTTACAAGTTACAACATTGATCAAACCGAAGTCAGCCGCTCGGCAACAAAGAGTCGCTACAACTATGATGGGGGTGACCATGATCAGAGCCGCATACCTTGACCTCACACCTACGCGCATCATCAACAACCGGAGCACCGGTCCAGCAGACCCTCAACGCACACCGCCGTCTTCCACGAACCCATCTTCAGGAAAAGATCAACGCCATGGCCTTGCAAGGCCAGCCGGCGACGTCGCTATGACGCCAGACAGCACCACCGCCCTGCCCTCGTCCATTCGCACGCATCCACTCCGGGACTCCACTGCACCATGCTGCCGAGCCACCATTGTCGATGCGGAAAACGGCACGCCGCTCCACCAGTAGACTCCTCCGGGCATCACGTGTTCCAAAACGATGCCCTCAAAAGGGAGAACGACACAGAGAGTGCCGTCATCGTCCGATCCGGTAAAACTAGATCTAGGGTTTCCCCCGGAACACCTAGGCGGGAGGCGGAAGAATACCAGCGACAACACCTTCATCAAGGTAACGACGCCCACGGGCGCCGCCATTGTCGGCCCCGACCACATCAGAGCCCGACTCTCACCGGCCGTCATCTTCAGCGAGCATGGTAGGATGTCGAGAGTGGCACGCCACCGAGGTGAGCAGCACCCCCCGAGATCCATCTCCGTGACCCGGCTGGATCCACCCCGTGCCCGACCCAAAGGGCCGCGCCGCTGGAGTCGCCGATCTGTGCAAGGAGGGTCGGGTACGCACGTCGTCCGTCACGCCGCCGACTTCTCAACGTCGCTGTGGTGCCCGGCGGCCGCACCACGCCCGAGATCCATGGCCCAACCCGCGCCGGCCCCATCTTCAAACGGGGACGAAGAACCCCCCCCCCCCCCCCCCCCGGCGGCAACGCCCAGGATTTGCCTGGCCGCGCCCTAGGTGGCAGCGGGGGAGGATGAAGGAGGGACGGTGGAGGAGGCTTTGGCGGCGGCGGTGCTAGGGCTCCCCCCTGCCGCCGCGCGGGGGCGAGAGGGGCGCCAGTGGCATCCTGTTAGCGAAGAGTTGTTGGCCGAACAAGTGATGATAGTAGAAGAGTCAATAGTGAGTTTGCACACCTCGGTGGAAACAGTTGATTATAATGTGACATTGTCGATGTGTTTACACCGTGCCCTTGTTGAAGGTGATGGCCCGAAACTCGGCTTTGGAGATGAAAATCACGAGATCGTCCAAAGGATGGACCTATCATCGTCGACGCAATACGGCGATTTCTTCTTGAATGATTTGCCTAGTAGTTGTGTATTTTCTCTTTGTTCATTCCTTTTATTATAGGGTTAGTGATAGTCTTGTGAAGATATTGTTGCGATGCATGAAGGCTGAGACTTTTTTCGTTACATTTACCATACTTGTTTGAATTTTAGTAATATAGCAAACATGCCCGTGCGTTGCACCGGAAGAAGAAAAATCAACTTCTGAATGAAAAACTTTGTCGTAACCCACATTTTTTTCTAAAATTGTCAACCACTCTAATCCTGGCCTCAGCTCGCCTATTTTCCACTCTCTCCTCCAATAGAGCACGAGTGGCTATGAAGAAGTCCAACGGAAGCGTCATCTTAGAGAGTTCCTTAAAATGTTGCATCTTTGTTTTGCACTGACATTCCGAACATTCCGACGAACTCTCCAAATTCTATTATTTTATATTTATTGATTTCGTGTAATTCTCAAACATACACGATTTATACAACGGATTATTAATACAAATTTTCAATAATATATGAAATATGTTTTATTTCATCTACTATTAGTTTACTTTAATTTTTATTTGATCTACTCTTTCGTAATGAATTTATATTTAAGTTACTCCCTCCGTCCCAAAAAGGATGTCATTTCTTTGTCTAAATTTGAATGTATCTTGATATCTTGACATAGATACATTCAAATTTAGATAAAGAAATGACATCTTTTTGGAACAGAGGTAGTACTATATTATACTTGTTAAATTTTAATATGACTCAATATTTGTAAGTATGAATCTTGTTGTTAGAATGAAATCCGGATGCGACATCTAGTTTCATTTAGTGTAGGGTGAACTCAGTCTACTCTTTCCATGCCTCCTGCTATGAGAAATCACTCTTGTTCTTGACTCTCCCTCCTTGTGGGACATCGTGTTTCTGCCTCGTGACAACGAACCACTTCACCTTATCACGTCATATAACTCGGGCATCTAATCTCCAAAAAAAATCTCGGGCATCATGTTATACTCAGCGAGGGTCCATGTCCTCTCTAGGTAGCATGACGCAAATCGCCGGGCTCTGTAGGACCACAAAATTTACACTATAGGTTGCACCACAGAATTTGGACAGACGGTGAAAATTAGACCCTAAACCTATTTCTAAGTTTTTTTAGCAGAAACACCGGACTTTTATTATATCATAATGGGTACATTTACGAAGTGCTATATAAAAAAAATGTGTCACCGTTGGAGACGTGGCCTACAACCATCAATTCCCAAAAGCCCAACCACGTGAGGCCAACCAATGTGCATCAGCGATTAGCCACGCACCAAATCCGCTCAAAAGAAAAAAAAAACACGCACCAAACTTTACCTAAAAAAAGCCACGCACCAAACCCACACATGAAAAAAAAGTGATTGGTCAAACCACACAGCACGACCTCCAATCCCACTTCCTGCAGGCGGCGTCCCTCAGAAACTTCACATCACCTTGCGAGCACCGAGCAGGCAGCAGCCACTGTGGACGCGGCTAGCGGAGGCCGCCATAGCTGCATGGCGTTGGGGACGTGCGCGGGCTGTGAGCAGCGCGCGGTGAAGAGCAGCTCGCAGGCCGCCAGATTCACATGGTGTTGGGGACGCACAAGGGTTTCGAGCAGCGCCGGTGAAGAGCAGCGCCAGCGAGCTGCTGCGTGAGGGCAGGATCGAGCTGCGCCGGGGCCGCGCTGGGTGGTCACGAGATTGGTTGCGGGTATTGGGGATTGACGCCATGGTTTTTTCATTCCACCAGCGCCGGAGGCGGGCGGCTGCTCTAGTGGCCGGAGGGAGATCGAGAGAATGGCGGGCTGGCGTCGGTGTCCACAGCCTGTGGTCTGCTCGCGATGGAGGCCAGAGGCGGCAAGTAGTTGAAGTCGGGAGGGGGGTGCCTCCTCGCTCGCTCGCTAGAGCGCGGCACGGGTTTGGCGTGCAGCCTGGAGGATATATGAGGGGAACGCGAGGCAATCGGGGCGGATAGGAAAAAACATCGAAACGTTTTTTTTCACTTGTGGATGGCAATGGTGGGTAATTCACGTCAACTTTATGGGTAATTTTAATGTTGGACGAAAATTTTGGGAGAAGCAACTCTTACTTTATTATTAGGTAAAGATATATATGGCTGTATGCATCAATCAAAATAGATGTCTCATTTTCAAAAAAAATAAAACGGTTGATCCGGTCCAGTAGGCACCAAATCAAGGGAAACTGTGGATTCCGAAACGCAATAGGATTATAGGAGCGCAGATCAGCCTGTCCAGTGAGTACTTCTGATCTGTAAACTTTTTTTTCGAGGTTAAGGCAGTCGTTCTGCCATTCGATTAGATAGAAAAATAGAGTGTTATGTACAGCTTCTGGGAACCAGAAGAAGAAAGACAAAAATTACATGATCGCTATACTGAACTGCTGTTTGTACGTCTCCCGGGTCTTGTGTGTGCGCATACGCACCCTGCGTCATCTCCTCGCGAACCAAAGCCGTCACGGTCGCTCTGCCGTGTTGCGGAAGACTCCTATTTCGCTCCTTCCACATGGCGTATATGAAAGTGCCGCTAGCTTCTCTACGTCTCTCCAGGAGGTGATGTTGCGTCCAGCAGTGGGCATGGCGATCCCAATCATACCATGTTATGCAAAGGTCGGAGTAAAGTGTTTTGCAAGAATGGCCAGCCAGCAGAATACATTAGGAGCAGGCTTGCGATGGATGTGACTTGGTGACAGAGGCTAGGAGGAAAGAGTGAACCGATGACCATCTAATCAATTGGGTGCCCCTTGGCACTTGGCACTAGCAGCATGGCACCGGCGCCTTTTTCTTTTCCCGGGCAGTGGAGAGAGAGGATCGGGTTTGGTTTATCTGGCGTCCAGCTGCTCCCAGTTTCGACCACCTGGTACTGGTAGGGCCTATGCCAACAAGGTGACAGGACTGTTAGGATTTAGTTAATTGTGTAATTAGAGATAATCCTCTTTGTATTAACCACACGCGCGGACGCCTCTCCAGGCGACCGTCGTGACGGTTCACTCGCTCCTCTCATCCCCACAAACCGACGCATCTCTTATGTACGTCGGTTCCCCTTGTATAAATACTGTGAATCATCAATAGAATAGAATCAGCTGGAATCAAATCACTTTTGCTCTCAACACGTTATCAGCACTTCGACTCTGCCGAGAGAGCGGATTGGCCAAACTCGTGGCGAACACGCCGACATACTCGCCGGAAAAAGAAGAACGGAAAGGAAAAACAACAATCGGTAAGATGCTTGCACGTTTTTCTGGGATATTTTCTTCGTGTGCTTCGCGAAGATCGTCGCCGACCGTACCTGAGGCGCCCATGCTGCCCGCCCCGCCCCGAGCGTCGGCTCCGGGCTGCGCCTCACCGCGCCGACCGCCGCGCATGGGGACGTCCTCGACAACGGGGTGAGCAGCCCCACCGCCCGTGGCCGCTTCATCGTGCCGTGCGGCGTGCTGGCAAGGGCCAGCGCCGGTCGCCGGCCGGGGCAGTGGAGCCCTGCGAGGCTTGAAATCGCGAAGCGGCACCCCAAAGGGGCCGCGCCCGCCGTCGTCCAGGGACGCGTCTCCCTGGCAGATCCTCGTCCGAGGAGAAGGATGAAACGCCCCGGGATCTTCCGCCTCTCGTCGTTGAGACGGCCGTCGGCGACGGCGGATGGTGGTGGGCTGGTGGCGGTGGAGCAAAAGAGGATCGGGGGCAGCGGTTGTTCTCGATGACAGAGACGAAACCATCTCGTCTCCTTATCCCGATCGGAAGGGCTGGGCCTCAACGTGGCCGAAAGGCCGGACAGGCTGCAGCCAATGCTCTGTATGAGCAAGAAAAAAAAAGATCAAAACGAAAAAAGAAAAGTGGCATGAGCCACGGTAGTGGGCTGCCTAGTTTTGGCTTATTGCCATCTATTTTCGTATTTTTTTCTCTGATTAGCTTCCAGCTTTATCAGTTTTTGTACGTGTGCATTTGTTAGTTGTTTCTAACATGTGACTATAATGTCTGAAATTTTATATCAACATATGCTTGGATGCAATTTTTAACTGTGATACGTTGACGATAGATGCTTGAAAAATGATATATGACTACTTTCAAATTTTGCGCACAACTCATGGATTGTATTATTGCAACGAATAACTTTGTTCGCAATTGTGAGGTCTACGCCATCATATGGTGATTACCTTCAATGTGTTGTTAATTAACAAAAGGTTGTACAAAGTACCATGAGAGTGTGGTCTACACTACCAAGTAGTGATTACCTGTCAAAATTGAAAGCACGTTGATACGATTGTGGTCTACGCTACTTGGTGGCGATTACCTCTACCGCGTTCTACAAAACAAAGATCTACGCCATTTTATGGTGATTATCTTTTTGTAGAAAGTCATATTTTGGGTCGTTTAGGCTTTTCCTAGACCTTTGTATTTGGATCAAGCATGTTATTTTACACACAATTGATTTACTGGCAAGTAAATTAATACGCATGATTTTTCATGCAGGATATGAGTGACATATCCAAGAAAGAATTTGCTGAGCTTGCCATTGATGGCGGAAACTATCTCACATGGGCCATGGATGTCAAGATTAACAGCGTCTAGAATTCTGATTGGCACTATAACCACACCTGCTCAGGGTGCTCCTGCTATACCAGATGCGGCAAAATATGCTGCTTTGCACTTCATTCGACACCACCTTGACCCTACTCTGAAAGAAGAGTATATGATGGAGGAAAATCCTAAAAATCTTTGGGACTCCTTAAAGGAACGCTATGATTAACAGAGGTCGGTGATGTTGCCTGAAGCGCAAAGAGAATGGCCTCTTATCCGTTTTCAGGATTATAAATCCCGTTGCAGCATACAATTCCGCGGTGCATCAAATCAACTCTAAGTTGAGATTCTGCAACAGTGCAGTTTCAGATGCGGATCTCATTGAAAGGACACTCTCCACTTTTCATCCTAATATGAGGATACTTGCTGAACAACATCGTCAGCAGAAATATACGAAGTACTCTGAGTTGATTTATGCACTTCTTCAGGCAGAAAAGCACAGTGAAATTCTTGATAAGAATAATCTATCCCGTCCAACGGGAACACTGCCGCTTCCTGAAGCACATTTCAATTCTCAGAATACTCGCAAGTCCCATGGTTTAAAAAAGAACCATAGGGAGTTTAAAGGAAAGTGGAGACATGATGAGAACCAGAATAGCAATGGAGTTCAAAAGGGCAAGAATCATTTTAAGAAAAATGAGAAGGGTAGCACCTCTCAGGGCTGCTACAGATGTGGTTGTACTACTCATCTTGCAAGGAAGTGTATGACTTCTAAGCATTTGGTGACGCTGTATCAGCAGTCTGTTAAAGGCAAGAAGGCTCAAGGGAACAAGTTTGAAGCACACTTTACTGGTCCGATTATCGAGAGTTCCCAAGCCGTTCATGAGAACATGGAGAACAAGGACCAGGCTCGGCAAAAGGAAGGACCATCACTTCATGTTGATGACATGTTGGCCGATTTCACTTCTACTACTGACATATATGGAGATCAGCTTTAATCGTATGATTATGTCACGAGTATTGTGATAATGTCCTTAGATATATTGTGTGTTGTAAAATTCATATGTAATGAAACATATGGTATTATAATAATTATGTGAGCAAACATAATGTATTGTAATATGCAAAAAGACATATGTTGTTATGTAATGTACGTGTTAATTCTATATGAGTTGAGATATGTAATGAATTTTATTCTTTTACTCTATAGAAATCTTCAAGGAACATTTCAATGGAGGAGGAAATTTGTTTAGTGGATAGTGGTTCCACTAACACAATATTACGGGAAGTTAAATACTTCCAAACTCTCAAGAAAAGTAAGGGGGCTGTCATGTCAATTGGTGGTCGTGACACGGTAATTGTTCGTTCTGGTCAGGCCACATTTACACTCCCAAATGGTACAAAACTTGAAATCCAGGAAGCATTATTGTATCCGGATTCAACCCGTACCTTGCTGAGTTTTAAGGATATCCGTATGAATGGCCACCACATTGAAACTCATGAAGAGAATGGGGTTGAAAGCCTTCTCATAACTCAGAAAAGGGGTCCTAGAAGGGAAATCCTTGAGAGACTTCCTGCTCTATCTTCTTGATTATATTACACGTACATAAAGCCAGAGCCACATTTGGCGTTTAAAATAATTTTTCAAAATCTTGACAAGTTCAAGATATGGCATGATCGCCTGGGTCATCCTGGTGTGGGGATGATGAGAAAAATTATTGATGGTTCTACTGGACACAACATAACGGTTAATAATTTCCCCAAATCCTCGAATTTCGTATGCATGGCGTGTGCAACTGGGAAATTAATCACAAGACCTTCATACACGAAGATCAGGAGTGAGCCACTTAATTTTGTTGAACGCATTAAAGGAGATATATGTGTTCCAATTCAACCGTTATAAGGACCATTTAGATATTTTATGGTGCTCATTGATGCATCCACAAGATGGTCTAATGTGTGTCTCATATCAACAAGGAACCATGCTTTTGCAAAGTTGATCACTCAAATCATAAAACTGTGAGTAAATCATCCTGAGCATAGGATTAAATCCATTAGAATGGATAATGCTGCTGAATTTAGTTCACGAGCATTCAATGATTATTGCCTAGCTTTGGGCATAACTGTGGAGCATTATGTACCATATGTACACACACAAAATGGTCTTGCGGAATCACTTATCAAGAGGATTAAATTGATAGCAAGACCACTCCTATAGAATTGTAGTCTCCCAACATCTTGTTGGGGACATGCAGTGTTACATGCCGCGGAATTGATACAAATTCGACCAACTGCATATCATGCGGCCTCCCCGTTGCAGTTAGTATGTGGAAATCAACCAAGTATTTCCCATCTTCGAAGATTCGGTTGCGCTGTGTATGTACCGATATCACCACCTCAGCGTACATCGATGGGTCCACATAGAAAAATGGGGATCTATGTGGGGTACAATTCTCCGTCGATTATAAAGTACCTGGAACCCTTAACCGGGGATCTATTTACAGCCCGGTACGCTGATTGTATCTTCGATGAGGACAACTTCCCGGCATTAGGGGGAGAAAAGAATCACAAAGAATGTCGGGAAATAGATTGGAATGTTAGAGGCATTCAGTCCTTAGATCCACGTAGGAATGAGTCTGAATTATAAGTTCAGAGGATTATTAATTTGCAAAATATTGCAAATAATCTGCCAGATGCATTTACTGATTATAAAGGTATAACTAAGTCCCATGTTCCCGCTATGAATGTTCCAGAGAGGGTTGAGGTAACTCAAAAGACCACTCAACCGCCCAAGAGGGGGAGAAAACTGGACAAAAACGACAAGGCTTCTCAGAAGCGTCCGCGGGGAGTGAGGAACCCTCAGTAAATGTAGTTCAACAACAAGTTGACGTTCAACCTAGTGTTGAAGGACACTTGAAGGATGTTCAGCATCTAGAGCCCAACACAAATGTGCACACAAATATAGGTGTTGGGGCATCGGAACACCTTGACTCGATTGTTGTGGGAAATCATGATGAGTCAGAAGGTATTGAAGAGATTTCAACAAACTATGTTGAAACCGGAGAATCGTTCAACAGAAAGACTACTAATGTCGACATATTTTTCTCCTCAAAGATTGCGAAGGACCTGGCATTGGATCGTGAACCTAAGTCCATGGCAAAGTGTATGAAACGCTCAGACGGGTCCAAATGGAAGGTTGCAATAGAGGAAGAATTGCGCTCGCTTGCCAAGAGAGAGGTATTTACTGCAGTAATACCTACTCCTCAGCATGTTTCCCCCGTGGGGGCGAAATGGGTTTTTGTTCGTAAGAGGAACGAAAACAATGAGGTGGTGAGATATAAGGCGAGGCTGGTAGCACAAGGGTTTACACAGAAACCAGGCATTGATTACGATGAAACATATTCTCCTGTGATGAGTGGAATCACGTTCCGATATATGATATCACTGGCAGTGCAAATGAATTTGTATATCCAATTGATGGATGTAGTGACCGCATATTTGTATGGGTCATTGGATACAAATATTTATATGAAGGTTCCAGAGGGACTAAAAATTCCGGATCCAAAAGCTAATCGCAACATGTATTGCGTAAAGCTACAGAAGTCGTTATACGGCTTGAAGCAGTCGGGTAGAATGTGGTATAACCGGCTGAGTGAGTTCCTTATGCAGAAAGGTTACTCGAATAATGATGATTGCCCATGTGTATTCATTAAGAAATCTACTAATGGATTTTGTATAATTTCTGTGTATGTTGATGACTTGAACATCATTGGAACTACACAAGAAATACATGAGGCAAGTAATCATCTAAAGACGGAATTCGAGATGAAAGATTTGGGTAAAACCAAATTTTGTCTTGGTCTGCAACTTGAACATGTTTCTTTAGGAATACTAGTTCATCAGTCTGCTTATATCGAGAAAATACTGGAAACGTTCAGTATGGATAAAGCATACCCATCAAAAACACCTATGGTTGTAAGGTCCCTTGATAGAGACAAAGACCCTTTTAGGCCAAAGGACGAGGATGAAGAGATATTGGGACCTGAGTTCCCATATCTCAGTGCCATTGGTGCACTAATGTATCTAGCAAACTGCACTAGACTTGACATATCATTTGCAGTTAATTTGTTGGCTAGATACAGCGCATCGCCAACAAAAAGGCATTGGGTTGGTGTGAAGAATATTCTCAGATATCTTCAGGGCACCAAAGATCTTGGTTTATTCTACCAGAAAAATCAAGAGATAACCATGGTAGGGTATTGCGATGCTGGATACTTGTCAGATCCCCATAATGCCAGATCGCAGACTGGTTTTGTCTTCTTACATGGAGGCACGGCTTTCTCTTGGAAATCAACAAAGCAAACTTTAGTAGCTACATCTACTAATCATTCTGAGATAATAGCTTTGTATGAAGCATCACGTGAGTGTGTATGGCTTCGTAGGATGATGAACTTTGTCCAGAGTTCAAGTGGGATTGGTTCAGTGGAATCACCCACCATTATCTATGAGGATAATGCTGCTTGTATTGTACAAATGCAAACAGGTTATATTAAGAGCAATATTACAAATCACATTGCTCCTAAGCTGTTTTATCCCCATGAATTACAAAAGGATGGGGAAATCAAGATTTTGCAAACGAAGTCATGCGATAACCTCGCTGACTTGTTTACCAAGTCCTTACCAAGTTCATTGTTCAATAAATATGTAAACGGAATTGGTATGAGGAGACTTTGTGACTTGCAAAGTTTAGGGGGAGAAATCTCCTAAGTTATAACCTGTTGAAGATCACAAGATTTTCGGTATTGCACTCTTTTCCTTTATGAGTTTTCCTGATGGTTTCTCATGTAAGGTTTTTAATGAGGCAATAGTAGTACAAGCATGGACGATACATGTCATTTTCTCCTTATTTTCCCACTGAGTTTTTAGAAGGAGTTTTTCATGGCATATAGTGTATTTTCTCTATTTTTCCCACAGGGTTTTTGGAGAAGATAATTCCAAAGGATGATCAGTCGCAAGGACACACGAGGATTAGGGGGAGTGTACGTTAGGATTTAGTTAATTGTGTAATTAGGGATAATCCTCTTTGTATTAACCACACGCACGGACGCCTCTCCAAGCAACCGTCGTGACGGTTCCCTCGCTCCTCTCATCCCCACGAACCGACATATCTCTTGTGTATGTCGGTTCCCCCTTGTATAAATACTGTGAATCATCAATGGAATAGAATCAGTTGGAATCAACAAGGACAATGGCATCGCCGCCCTATTTTTTACCCAAACCTAGTTGGCTACTGGTCCACCGCCCCTTGCTAGCCCACATGAAGAAATAAAGCTTAGTTGGAACTTGCTAGTTCATGCTCTCCCTGTCACACTGTCAGTTCATACCATAAAACTACCACTTTACCAGCCAAATTTATCAATTCACATTTTTGACAGAAATTATCAGAGTACTGTTTTGTACTCTTGTGTGTGTGTGGAAGAAACACTAATCGTCGATTGGGTGCGAATTAACACCAAAACTTGTAGTGGGACCCGTCTATCAGGATGATGTGGCACAGTTTGCACGTGCGTGCTACATTGCCGTGCAACACACGCCGACCGAGGCTTGTTCTCATGCTCTGCAACTTCGATCCGGCGTCCGGTACGGCGTGTTCCGAGCGCACGAACAGTGACATCATTCATTTTCACACATCCGTCGGCGTCCACGCCATCGCTGCGACCGACGCGTCGGGCAAGCGCCACACCTTGACGGACCCACCGAGGTTGTCGATGTACACCCACCAGTGACCCACCACGAATAAAAAACTTATCTTCTCATAATTAAGAGATGATTTAGAGAAACTATGTTTTTCCATCGCATCTTATGTCTCTTTAATTACGCAATTTCGCACTCAAACTTTATTAATTACTAGGATAACGATATGGAGGGCCGGGAGAAAACTTATCTTCTCTGCCATGGAACTTCATAGGCTAATGCTTCCCATGGATTCTATGGCAGCAATTGCATTCATTTTCATTTGGCTCAGTTTACTCACTACTAGTCTTTGACACGGCTTGTGTCTTGGTGCACCAGCTCCAGCTGTTTGTCGTTCAGCTGCACCTCAAACAAACATGCATTAAGCATAGGTGCTGGATCGACTAGTCGTGGACATGTAAACAACATGTCAATACACATAATCTTTCTGATGGTAACAAAGCTGGCTTCAGTTTTGGGCTTTGTTTGTAATTCGCTCTGCTTATTCTAGCCACTAGCAAGTAGGTACAGCCCAAAAGGACCCAACCATGACCATGAATATAACAGACCTTTTTTTTAGCGTCAGGAGCTCCTATGTGACCCTTGTTGGGTTGGAAGGGTGGACAAAGCCCACATGCTGCTGTCAATGGGTCGGCCCAAATAAATTAAGTTTTTTCAATTTTCCTTTTTCATTTCCTTTTTATTTTCAGCTTTTTGTTTATGTTTATGTTTATGTATTCAATTTTATTTTTCGTTTTGCTTGACCAGGGTGCACGGTACAAGGGGGGGTGTTACTATGGGCCAGGCCAGACCGTAACACCTATGTCTCGTGGATCCAGATAGAGAGAGGACTATGTTAATATTTGCTAGGGCAAACTTGCCATCGAGGCGTCCTTTCTGAATTGGACGAGTATCTCACCTACAACACACGACCGGTCTTGGTTTGTCTCTCGTCCTCATATAGCCATATAGGTGGAGGTACGCGCTTCGATGCGCTGCCTACAATGTGTTGTGCCATTGTGTGGTAGGCGCGGTGGGCTTGCAGGTGTCTCATTCGATCCAAACCGTTGACCTTTCTATCCGGCCAACTTGATAGGGGCACAGAAGCTTAAAGTGTTGAGAAGACATCACTATCAATTTGAAAGGGGCATGTGATAGAAGTTAAACTGCATCGAGGAGTACCAGAGCAACCATATATGCAATATCTATCTAGATGGATTTGGTACCATAGCTAGCTCATAAGTACACTATGCTATAATAGTCACCGAAGAAAGAAAGTGTTGAAATAAATAATATTAAGTGGGAACAACATGTACAGAAAGAGAATATTATTGCCCATGTTTTTGGTCTGATAGTTAGGCAGAGTTTGCAATGTTTCTTTGTAATAACACGCTTCTGACCGTGAGTGCTATGATGTACTACTCATATATCAAATGGAAGTACTACGATTCACTAGTAGAAAAAAGGGCTTTTGTCCCAACCAAAAAAAGGCATTAGTCCCGGTTGCTTCACGAACCGGGACCAATGAGAGTATTAGTCCCGGTTCGATCTGCCAGGACGTCGCACAGAGACCGGAAGGCATTAGTCCCGGTTCGTCCGGGACCTTTAGTCCCGGTTCCAACCACGAACCGGGACTAAAGGTCTCCGCCCGACAGCCGCCGAGGTGAGAACCCTTTTGTCCCGGTTCATAACACAAACCGGGACTAAAGATTAACCTTTAGTCCCAGTTTGTGTTATGAACCGGGACAAAAGGGTTCGACCACCTTTATCTTCTTCCCTCAGCCCGAGCCATCTCCTCACTTCTCCATTTTTAGTTCGGTTCACTCTCTCCCAAGCTCAAGTTCATTCCATTTTTCTCCACCATTTGTCAAGATTAGCAGCACCCATCTCTTTAAGGGTTAGCAACTTCATCCTTTCTTCCGGCGTTGCGGATTTAGCTCATTTTATTATAGTTTAGCTCTTTTCATTTTTCTAGTGCAAGCTAGGTGTTTGATGAAATGTCTAAAAGGAGTTATTTTGTTTTATACGCAATTTGAGATCAAATTAAATTATGATTTGTTGTTTTCAGTGTCATCACAACAACGCCGTCGAACCGGGAGCGCCGCCCCGTCGCCGGCACCACCTTGGTGAGCCTCTTGTTCTTATAAAAAAATAACAAAATTGTTATTTATATGATTTATATAGTTACTTGTATAATTTTCTTACTTCTATGATTGTTTGATAAATGTATAGTGCCATGGTTTTGATATCCGTCCCCGTCGGCCCTCGTCCGGTTTATGATTCGGATGTGGTATATTATTTGTTATAACTATTTTTTTAATTTTGTTTTTATAATAATTATGCCGACCAACACTTGACATAGATATTTTTATCTAGGACATATATGAACCGGAAATTCCAACCGACCCTCTTGTTGAGAAGTTAAATTTAGTTGAAAAAGAAAACGATGATTTGAAAGAAAAATTGAAACAAATTGAAGAAGAGAAGATGAAATTGGAGTTGTATCTTGCCGATGTCGTCGATGATCACAAGATCAAGATGGATGCAATGCGCTTGAAGATTAGAAAGATTAGAAATTATGCCATTAATAAAGAGGCTTGGTATCATTATGCTGTTGGATCAATTGTTATCTTAGTTGCGATTTGGATAGCATTTGTTGTTGCATTTAAATGCATTACATAGTTTGTATGTTAGTTTCAATGTATGTTTTAATTATGAGAACTATGTATCACATTTGGTCACTACTCTAATTTGGTTTTAATGTGATGAACTTGTATTAATTAATTTGGTCACTTCTCTATTCACGATGTTGTGCGTAATGGTTTTTGATAAACTTAATTATATAATGCAGATGGACCGACAATGGATGTACGGTAACCGACGGACTGACGATTTCATTGCGGGGCTGCGTAGTTTTATCAGTGTGGCCGAGGCAAACAATCAGAATGGTTTTATGTGTTGTCCATGTATTGCCTGTCAGAATAAGAAGGATTACTCTTTCTCAAAAATCCTTCACAACCACCTTCTTCGCACCGGTTTCATGCCCAACTATAATTGTTGGGCCAAGCATGGAAAAAGAGGGGTTATGATGGAAGAAAATAAAGAAGAAGAGGACGGTGACAACTATCCTATGTACCCTGAATACGGTGATACTGCAACGGGGGAAGCTGAAGATCAAGAGGCATCAGATGAGCCGGCTGATGATCTTGGTCGTGCCATTGCTGATGCAAGGAGAGAGTGCGGAACTGATAATGAGAGGTCGAAATTCGCGCGTATGTTAGAGGATCACAACAAACCGTTGTACCCAAATTGCGAAGATGGCCTGAAAAAGCTGGGTAGCACACTGGAATTGCTGCAATGGAAGACAGAGAATACATTTTACACGATCGCCCAAGATAAAAAGAGCACCAACCAGAACAGTGGTGTCTGTTTTGATGCAGCAAACAACAATGGGCAAAAGGACACATATTATGGTTACATAGAGGAGATATGGGAACTTGATTATGGACCTTCTTTTAAGGTCCCTTTGTTTCGGTGCAAATGGGTCAAGTTGAATGGAGTCGGGGTTCAGGTAGACAAGCGGTACGGAGTGAAAACAGTGGATCTCAACAATCTTGGTTACAAAGACGAACCATTCGTCCTAGCCAATGATGTGGCTCAGGTTTTCTATGTGAAGGACATGTCTACCAAACCGAGAAAAAGAAAAAATAAGCAAACAGATACATCACCTAACGAGCCAAAGCGTCACATAGTTCTTTCAGGGAAAAGAAACATCGTGGGAGTGGAGGACAAGACAGACATGTCAGAAGATTATGATAAGTTTCATGAAATTCCTCCCTTCGCAGTGAAGGATGACCCAAGTCTCCTGTTAATTAATGAAGATGCACCATGGTTACGGCAGAGAAAAAACCCAAACACTAGATAAGGATGTTGGTGATGTGTAATAATTTGTATTCGGTCGATGAACTGAAGGATTTCTAAATATAACAAAACACATGGTTTCCCCGTCATACAGCCCAACGGTGGCTCGTGAGTGCCTGCATATCAAATGCACCGTTGGGCTGTATGATGGGAATCCGAATAATTTGATTTCGGTCGATGAACTGAAGTATTTTGTAGATAGAACAAAACACACGGTTTCCCCTGCATACAACCCAACGGTGGCTCGTGAGTGCCTGCATATCAAATGCACCGTTGGACGTATGCAGGGAATCCGAATGATTTGTATTCTCTTTCTGTTGTTGCCCACTCTTGTTCTTCATCTCCTCCTCATGGTGGGTATTTATAGCTAAAAGATCAGGGCAACTCTTCACCTTTAGTCCCGGTTGGTGGCTGGAACCGAGACTAAAGAAGCGTTGATATGTGTGCCTTATCTTTTTCTTGAGATCCAACGGCTCACAAGCGCTCGACAGAAACACACTGCTGATCCAACGGCTCACAAGTGTTCGAAGGAAACACACGATCCGTGTGCTTCTTCCTGATTGGGCATATGTGTGCCTTATCTTCTTCTTGAGCCACCAACCGGGACGAAAGGGTCTTTAGTCCCGGTTACAAAATTGAAACAGAAAATATGTATGTTTAATGACCTAATGGGGTTCAAATTTCAAATTTTGTAATTAAATAAATTCACCTCAAACCTCAAACAAAAATGAATTTATTATAAATAGATAGATTACATTTTATGAACAATTTTATATTTTAATTGCATTTTTCTGATAAACAGAGCAAAAGATATTGAATTTATAAATTTAATAAGTTAATTGAGTTCAAATTCCAAATTTTGTAATTACATAAATTCACCTCAAACCTGAAACAAAATGAATTTATTATAAATAGATAGATTACATTTTTATGAACAATTTTATATTTTAATTGCATTTTTCTGATAAACAGTGCAAAAGATATTGAATTTATAAATTTACCAAATTTTGTAATTAAATAAATTCACCTAAAACCTCAAACAAAAATGAATATATTATAAATAGAGAGATTACATTTTTATGAACAATTTTATATTTTAATTGCATTTTTCTGATAAACAGAGCAAAAGATATTGAATTTATAAATTTATTACTATATAATTTATAAACAGATCAAAAAACTAAACTGTGGCCTTCACGCGCGAAAATTTAATTTCCAGAAGACCTTTTGTCCCGGTTCGTGGATGGAACCGGGACAAAAGGTAGTTTTGGCGCGCGCCCTCTCGGTGCCCCAAAAGTGACCTTTTGTCCCGGTTCGTGGCTCGAACCGGGACAAAAGGTTCACCTTTCGTCCCGGTTGGAGCCACCAACCGGGACAAAAGGGTCTCTAGTCCCGGTTCTAGCCACGAACCGGGACTAAAGGTCTCTCCTATATCTCTCCCTCTGCCTCCCCTTCTCCCTTTCATTCGGTTTCTTCGCAAAGGACCAGGAGCGCGCGCAACCACCAGGACGCCGTCAGGCTGCCGGATTTTCGCCGCCGTCCTCCTCCTCCACGCACCGCCGTCAATCCCCGCCACCACTCGCTTCCCCGCCGCCACTTGCTTCCCCGCCGCCACTCGCTGACCCCACGCCCATACGCTAGCCGCTCCCCTCCGCCCGCATCCATTATCGCGGCGCCTCTCGCCGTTAACTCGACCTCCTCCGCCAGATCGAGCCGCCGCTCCGCCCGGATCCCTCGCCACCCCAACCGCCGCCAGGTCTCGCCGTCCCGGAGGTCACCCAGATCGAGCTCGTCCCCGCTGCTGCTCCTGCCAAGTCCTCTCCTCGCTGCTATCGCAGGTGCTGCATACATGGAAAATATCACTATTTAGGAACTATTTTTGATTGTTGAGCTAGTAGTTTAGGATGAGATCTGTATGTCAATTTGTGTCAATTATTGATGTAGTATTTTGGATGAGATGTGATACTCGAATTTGTCCTGATTTTGTGACGAATATCTACTTTTCATATTATTTTGGATGAGATGTATGTCAACATGTTTTTATTATTATCTACTAGTATTTGTCCTGATATTATTATTTTGGACAGAGATGAAGATGACACCTAGGTTACCGCAATATTTATTAATTTTCTTAGTTAGGTTAATTTTGTTAGCTAGGTTAGTTTTGTTAGCAATTTACTAGTTAATTTTATTACCTAGGTTAATTTTATTACCTAAGTTAATTTTGTTAGCAATATTTTGTTAGCTAGGTTAATTTTGTTAGCAATATTTATTAATTTTCTTAGTTAGGTTAATTTTGTTAGCTAGGTTAGTTTTGTTAGCAATTTACTAGTTAATTTTATTACCTAGGTTAATTTTTTACCTAGGTTAATTTTGTTAGCAATATTTTGTTAGCTAGGTTAATTTTGTTAGCAATATTTATTAATTTTCTTAGTTAGGTTAATTTTGTTAGCTAGGTTAGTTTTGTTAGCAATTTACTAGTTAATTTTATTACCTAGGTTAATTTTGTTAATTTTATTAGCTAGGTTACTCATGTTTTTGCCATTTGTCTTTGCAGAAACTATGGATCACGACAGAGACGAAGATCAGGAAAACATATTGGAGGATATGATCCGTGGTGATGATGACGTCTCGAGCTTTTTGAACGACTCCGGTGAGGGGTTGGACATAGAAGATGACGGCTCCGGTTCTCAAACCGCAATTACTACAGGGTCCAGCGAGGTATATTAAGTAACCGTATGTTGACAAAATGCATTATTTGATTTGTATATACATATATTAACGCTCTTTCTTCTTTTAGCCCTCCGGATCGAGCAAATCTTCTGACAGCAAACGAGGCCCAGCCAAAAGGTTGGGGAGTGAAGAAAGGTACAAGATCAAAGTCATCGCTGCAGATGGCAGACCGATTCTTCCCGTGACGCATGCCACGGTATTTATAAGTCAATGCGGAGTTGTTGTTAGGGACATCATCCCGATCACCGTTCAAGACTGGAATAAGCCAAAGACGGATGGACGACGCTCAGCTGCTAGTTATGTCGATGATAGAGCCAAAGACAACCTTTGGAAAACGCTCATGGCTAATTTCACGCTACCTCGTCAAAATGAAGAGGACGACTCTCATCCGTTAGAGGGGGATGAAACTATTAAGGATCCCATAGAGGAAAAGGTCAAGGAGTGGGCACTTAAGAAGATGGCCGAACAATTTATCAACTGGAAGAAGAGACTGAACAGGGATTATGTCCAGAAAGGAAAGACTCCGGAATTCACCAGAGCGTATGAGAAGCTCAAAGATCAATGGGATGAATTTGTCGAGTACAAGACATCGGAGGAGTCTAAGAAAAGGTCAGCAATAAATAAGAAAAATGCTGCAAAGAAAGAATATCACCATAGCATGGGGTCAGGTGGCTACAGGGCTATCAAGCCTAAGCTGGAGAAAGATGAGAACGACCTGCTTCAGAAAGGGATAACTCCCGAGACGCTGCATTGGGCTGAACGGGCAAAGCTTTGGTTCTACGGGCATGGAGGTAAGTTGCACCCAGAAACAGGGAAGTGCATTTTTACAAAAGCACAACTTGCAACCCCCCTCGCTGAACTTCAAAAGATAATGAAGGAGGTAGAAGACGGGGAGTTCCATCCAGACAGAGAGAAGGACGAGCTATCACGCGCCCTCGGAAATCCAGAACACAGTGGACGAACACGAGGCACAGAAGGCTCCGTTCCGTGGAAGTATGGCTTTCCCGACTGCAGTGACACTTATAGAAGCCGGGGGAGGAAAAAGAAAGAGGAGGCAGACCGGCTGAAGCAGATCGAAGAAAAACTAACGAGGCAGCAGGAGATACTAGATGCACTTACCAGCCAGCAAACTACCGGCCAATCTCAGCGGCACGAAGATCCTGCATTGGAAATTAGCGGCCCACCATCTCAACGGAAAAGCAGTGTGGCTTCCACGGAGCTCGTTCGGCCAGATATCTCGGCTCGTCGCTACCCCCGTGGATGATATCACGGAGAGGGAAAATTGTGAGCTACATGCTCCATTGATGAACCTAACCGTGAAGGTGGCGGTCGGCGTAGTCTTACCTCCTACACCTAATGGAACTTACCATTCCTCTCCGATTCCAGATGGCTATGTTGTTGTCGTAGTGGATGAAGTTATAAAGGGATTTGAGGACCTGGAACTTGACTACCCTACAGGTGAAGGGGAGACTGCATTGAGAGATGGCAGAAAAAACTACTATTCTGTGGCGGAAGGAACACATTGTGCTTCCAAATTGGAAGCCAAGGCCACCGTCTCCGCCACCTCCGCCATCTCCGCCGCGTCAGCCATCTCCGCTGCGCCAGCCATCTCCGCCGCGCCAGCCATCTCCGCCGCGTCAGCCGTCTCCGCCGCGCCAGCCATCTCCGCCGCGTCAGCCATCTCCACCGCGTCAGCAGAAACAACCATCTCCGCCGCCTCTGCAGAAAGAGCCATCTCCGCCGCCTCAGCTGAAACAGCCATCTCCGCCGTCTCAGCAGAAACAGCCATCTCCGCCGCCTCAACCACATGTTCTAAAGCGGAAGAGCACCGCTGGCGCCGCTCCGGCGGCTAGTGCTACAGCTCCGAGTAAATCCTCAAAGAAGAAAGCGAAGGCTGCTCCTGCCAAGTTACCTTACGAGATGACTCAAGAGGAACTTGAGCTATATGTAAAGGAAGATGTGGCACGCTAGTTAGCACCGAAACGGCCCCCGCGTGAGCCGAAATTAGATCCGGCAAAAGTGAGGAGAACATTGGAAAACCTGAGGCGACCAACGGCTCAGGAAACGCTACCAGACTACGACCGCTCTATTATTAAGTCACATAGAGCTCAGAAGCAGCGGGCGCGTGCAAGCGGGAGAAAAGTTCCCCAGCTCGGAGAACAGAAAAACCAATCGTGCCCCCCGCTCAAAGTGTTTTCCGATATCCCGTTTGATTCGGAATATACAAAACTAATGAGAGCAGCGGCCGATAATCTTGGGGTGACTTTGGCTGAATACTTAGGCTCTATGAAAGAGTATCCCATGGCTGAGACATGCAAATACACATACAAGCACGGGGAGCCTCTTGTCAGACCGGAGGAGGTCCGGAATCTTCCTACCAAAATGCGAAGATTGCATCAGTGGTACATGGAAGAAGCAAAGAAAGGGACAAACTGGCTCATTTTGGGAGTTAAAGATGAGCATTTCTTGCGTGGAAAAGCCGAGGTCCATATTGAATTTGAAGAATTATTTCAGTTATTCAATCTAGACGTCATCGATAAATCTATCGTCAGTGCCTACTGTCTGTAAGTATTTATTTTGTAATTCAGTCTGTAGCTCAGCTCGTTCATTGCATGTATAATTATCCTCAATCTATAATCCAGATTGAAGATTCTCGAATGCAAACAAGGACGAATCTATGACATTGGGTTCGTTTACCCATATGTGGTTCATGGACATAATCTAAAATATAAACCCAAGGAAACGGAGCATGCATTGGTACTGGCGTTAAGGAGACATGAAACCAAAAGGGAAATACTATTTTCTTACAACTTCGGGTGAGTGTTACTGTGTTATACACATTCTATTTGCTTACTCGATGTTAAATGTAATTGACGAGTTATGCATGCGCAGGTTCCACTATATTCTGCTAATCATTATTCCTGACGTCGGACTAGTACAAGTCATGGACCCGCTACGTAATGAATCTGAGAAGTGGGCAGACATGGCTGAAATGCTCCAGAGGTAATTTCAATCATTATGACACTATATCGGCATCTTTCATTCATTTCCTGATAAGTCCTTTATTCATTTTCTTTGCCTGCTAGTGCTTGGAAACGGTTCACCAGTAGGGCTCGGGGTGAGTGGAAAGAGCAGCTTGAATTTGAAGAACTAAGTGTAAGTAGTACTAGCTAGACCCGCGCATCTGCTTGATTCTACTTTGAATAACATTACCATGCTTGATTACTATTTTGATTGAACTCTGTTCTCGTAAAGTGCCCAAGGCAGGGATCCGGGAATAATTTATGTGGATTCTACGTCTGCGAGTTCATTCGCGGGACGACCTGTGAGAGGGGCAGAATCTTAGAACAACTTCGAGTACGTTCACAATATTTTTTTTATTATCATCAATTGTGTTGAGATTCATTCATATATATATTGACCCCCTTCTTTAAATTAGATCGAACGGATGCGGGACAGGCTCCTACCAAACGAACGCCTGCGAGCAATTCAAGAGGAGTTGGCGGCATTCTTCTTAGATGATGTCATATCTAAAGACGGAGAATATTATCCCTACTAGTAGTAATCGTATGAGATATTGCATATATTGTATATATATGGTACTACATATGTAATATGTTCGACTGCAAGAGGACGAAGAAATAGGTCACACTTTGATCTTATATTTATGATGATGTTGTGTAATGGTTCCTTCTTTGTTGTATATGAAAGGACACGGATGTCGCCTAGAGGGGGGGGGGGCGGGGGGGTGAATAGGCGATTTAAAATTATTACAGTTAAGGCTTGAATAAATGCGGAATAAAACTAACGTTTAATTTATCAAGCCAAAACCTAAACTAGCTAGGTTCACCTATGTGCACCAACAACTTATGCTAAGCAATATAATCAACTAGGTGATAGCGAGGTATATGACTTTAAGCTCAATGTCTATCACAAAGTAAATAGCATAAGTAAGAAGCTCGGTATAGAAATACCGAGGCACTTGGAGACGATGATTTATCCCGAAGTTCACTTCCCAATGGAAGCTAGTCTCCGTTGGAGCGGCGCGGTGTTCACCAATGTGAAACACCGAGTAGCCTTGATATGGCACACCGTATCTCTGTTGTGTCTTACCACCAATGTGGCGAGGCACTTGTCACTATGTTGCCGTTGAGGTTGACAACTAGAACCTTTACAAGGGTGAAGCTCACTCCACAAGTTGGAGGGTCTTCACCAAATGCACCGAGCCACCAAGACTCGATGCCCAAGGCCGAGGGCTCCCGGCAATGTCTTCGTAGCTACCAAAGCTCCGAAGCTAACAAGGTTGAGTCACACTCCACAATTGGAGCCTCCCAACAAATCCCGTGAGCCACCAAGACTCCGAGAAAACAACAACCATCTAGGGTACCAACGTGCCCTAGAGGAACAAGCTCTAGGACACCAAAGTACCCAAGAGTAACAAGCTTTCCAACTTCACTTTACACGAATCACCGTGGAGAACTCAAACCGATGCAACTAATGCAATGGCAAGAACACACTAAGTGGTCAAGTTCTTCCAACCCGAATCCAACCAAAGCAACTAATGCTTGGGAGGGATTAGGGAGGAAGAACAAAGGAGGAACACAAAGAAACTCCAAAGATCTAGATCCAAAGTGTTCTCCTCACTTAGAGGAGAAATCAATTGGTGGAAACACGGATCTAAATCTCCTCTCTCTTTTCTCTCAAAAGGTAGCAACAACTATCGGAGAGATTGAGAGAAAGCCAAGCTTGAGAAGGTCAACAATGGAGGGAGAGAATAGCTCAAGAAGTTGGCAAAAGGTTACGTTTATTTTGGGGAAGAAACCCCTTAAATAGGAGGCTCCAAAAGGAGCCGTTGGAAAAAGGATAAAAGAAAAAAGGGAAGGCAGCACAGCCGGCCCGGCCTGGGAACCGGCCTGGGCCGGCCAGCAGGCTGGCTGCCGAAGGGGCAGTACAACAGGCGGGGAAAGCCGGCCTGCTACCCGGCCTGGGCCGGCTCGGGAGCCGGCAGCCCACCCGGCTGCGCCGGCCTGTGGCCCGGCCTGGGCCGGCCGGGGAACCGGGGGCCTGCCCGACCACGCCGGCCTAGTATCCGGCCTGGGCCGGCCGGGGTGCCGGAGGCCCACCCGACAGCGCTGGCCAGGGACCCGGCCTGGGCCGGACTGCAGGCCGGTCTGGTCACTTCCCCCCTTTTTTTCTTTTCTCTTTTTAGAAATCGACCGAGGGTAAAGTCGCAATAACTTTCGCATACGAACTCCGTTTTCGATAATCTTGGACTCGTTGGAATCGTCACAACGAGCTCTACAATATTATGCATAGAAACATCATTGTTCAATAGGATATGGTAAAACCAAAAGATGAAAGGTAAAACCTTTCTATTGAATACCGGAAAAACCATATCATTTGCAAATGAAGTCCGAATGACACGAAACCACTTTTGTTGGAAAGAGGACGACAAATGCTACCCAATAACATGTGAGAATATTGAAACCAAGCAAGGGAGATTTTGATAATAAATGGAAGAGTGAAACCTTCCGCATAGATGGACCGACAAAATCTCCGACACCGAAAACTCAATAGGGAACACATATGAGAACCGTTTTCGGTGACCTTGGGCTTGTCATGACAAGCACGACAAGCACCAATACCACACCACGATAAGAGCCAAATAGAAACCAATAAAGATGATGCCAAGGATGCAAAGGTTTGAGCTCTCTACGACCGATACGCTAAAGCTCACTTGAGAGCCCCTCTTGATAGTACGGTTACCTATCTAACTAACCCGGTCTCCCAACAACACCGCGAGACCGGTAAAATAGAAACCCTATCAAGATCATACCTTTGCCTTGCACATTCCACTTGAGCTAGATGATGACAATCTTGATCTACTCTCAAGTGGATCACCTTCCTTGAATTTGCTCCGCTTGGTGAAGGCTCGCATATTGCTCCCCCATACACCAAGATGGGAGAGGCACTCTTCGTCATATCTTCACATGGCCTTTATCTTGATGATGATCACCACGTGACGCCATCCACCATGGACAACATAGGATCTTGATCAACACAGATGATCACACCATCCACCATGGACAACATAGGATCTTGATCAACAAATAATCTTCTTCTTCACATGCCCTAATCTTGTATGTTGATCAATCTTGCACTTAGCCTTGATCAATAGTCTTCTTCTTTTAGCCTTGACTCCAACATATGGAGTCAAAGCATTCCTTATGGACCAACACTGCAAATATAACTCAAAGCACACATTAGTCCATAGAGATTGTCATTAATTACCAAAACAACACATGGGGGCAACCATGCTCTTTCAATCTCCCCCATTTTGGTAATTGATGACAATCCCTTTTGAGAGGGTTTATATAATGAATTAAGCAACCTTGCAAGACAAGGATGCATGAGCATGAGAGGCAAATGCTTAAGAACCAAACGAAAGCATAAGATCCAAATTCCCTTAAACCCTCTAAAACTTCTCCCCCATTGGCATCGATTGCCGAAATGGGAAGAAAAATTTAGAAAGCCAATATAGTATGAATTTCTCCATAAAGTGTGCATTTCTCAAAATGTGAGTGGAATCAAATACACATATCCATTGACGACTAATTACATGAAGTCATTCTATATAAGATTGAAAATAAGATGGTCAATCAAACTATATTGAGGATCAAAGATTGCAAATAGGATAAAGTCATTCTAAACATCTCCACAAAGAAGATAGGCAATCAAAAAGATCCAAGGCGAGAGTTCTAAATAAAAACGGAGAAGCTCCCCAATGTTCATGCACTATTGAGGAGTGCACAAATATGGAATCCTTGCTCCCCCAAAATCATCTAGAACACTCACCAAGTGCAAGGATGTAAAAAAAAATTAAAGCAAAACAAAGCACTTGCACCAAAGATGTGGTTGAGCCATAAGGAGATACCAGTTAAAAGAAACTATCAATAAAGGCCCAACCAAGAGTATGTGTGTGTGTGATAAGACAATCAATTTGGTAAGACACATAGTCTTAACCAAATGGAGATAAGTTATATATCAAGTATTGACACACACAACTTACAAAGAAGATTTTTCAAAAAGAATATGTTCACAAGCTCAAGGATACAAATTGGAAATTAAAAACCAATCAAACCAAGAGCTAGTGAGAACATTTAGCCAACAAAATCAACATACTCACCGTGATAAGCATGAAGAGAAGAATCTTCAATAAAATGTGAGTGTGCAAAGATGCGAATAGAAATAAGACAAGCACTCACGAGACAAACTTGGAGCCACCAAAGAATTATAGATAAAAGACAAGGTGGCTTGAAAGAAAGTAGGATACCAAATAAAATGTAACATCCCAAAACTTTGGAATGTTTTAAAAATCACAAAAATTTAAAACTTTTATTATTAGATAAAGAAAGTCTCCAAAAATCAAGAAAAACACTTTGAAAAGATTATTTTAAAATCTCCAAGGGTATTTTATTTTAAATATTCCTTTACCGTCTATTTTCAAATTTCAGGTTTGGAAATAAAATATTATTTTGATATCTGTAAAGCCCATGTTTAAATGGTTATTTGTATCTAAATGGATTTACCAAACTCTGTTTTATAAAATATTTTAGACCAAATTATTTTATTTATGAAAATTGATTTCATTATATTCTATCATGAAAAATATTACTATTTGTTTCCTTGCTTTTATTTAAGCCATTTTGGCAAAATATTTCAATTTGGATAAAGCCCATATTTAAAATAAGTAAAATGTTTTCAAAGGTTTTATCAAACTATTTTTTTAATAAAAAGATTTGTACTAAATTATTTTATCAAAAAAATGATGTTATTTGGAATCTATTTCTTATTTTAAAAAAATGTGATTATAAAACCCTATTTATTTAAAATGACATAAACATGTCAATTATGCATTTATGCAAAAATTGTTTTTATTTCAAAATAAAATATTTTGGAAAAGGTTCAAATGTCCCAAATGATCATTCTGAATTTTTCAAATTCTTACAAATGTATTTCACTTGATTTGGAGCATTATTTCAAAAGTTATAAAAGAAAACAGAGAAAAGAAAAAAAGGAAAAAGCTTTAGACAAAAAAAAGGGGGCCAGCTGCCCAAGCCAGCCCAACACCGGCCCCGGACCAGCCCAGCACCCCCGCAGCCCGGCCTCTCTCTCCTTTCTCTTTTTCTTCCGTCGCTGACAGGTGGAGCCCTCCATGACGCAAGCGGTGACATCAGCCCTTCCCTAACCTCCCGACCGAGTTTTCCGGCCGCGACTGCCTCGCCTCGATCTCCTCCCTCCGTGCTTATCCGGCCACCCTAGCCCTACCTCTATAAAGCCCTAGACCTCCTCTCTATTTCCCCCCTCTTCCCCCTTCATTTTGCGCCGCTAGGCTGCCGGAACCACTCGCCGAAGTTCGGTAACGCCGCCGCCGTTCTTCATCGTCTCCGGCCACGGTAGGCAACCGAGCCACCTCTTTCTGGCCTCCCCGTCTTTCCCACGCCCAGGCGCACGTCCTTGACACCTCGTTCGTTTTTCTCCCGCAGCGAATCGTCAAGGACGTCCACGACAGGAGCTCACCATACGCCGCCGCACCCCCGGTTGCCGCCAGCCACCGCCCCAGGACGACATCGACCGTGCCCCCTCGCCATCGACTCCGCCTCGTCGCGGCGCACGCCGTCGTCGGTTTCGCCTCCCCCGGGGACCACCGGAGCATTCTCGACGTCGACACCCGAGCCGCGCCGCCGCTTTTCTGGCCAACTCCGGTGAGCACCGCCGCCGGGCGCGGATGAAATCGTCCATGTCCGTCCGATCTTGAATCAAGGACCCAGATTAGATCGACATGTGAACCAGTACCGGCCAATCCCATCGCGCCGCGTGGCTGCTGCGTCACTGCACAGTCAGCGCCACGTCAGATCCAGTCAGCGCCCAGTCAGATCCGAGTAAGCCAGGGAATTTCTGTGAATTTCCCGAATTAGAATTAAAAGGCAGTTTTGCAGAAAAACCCCTATAACTTCAAACCTTCATAACTTTTCAACCGTTTGGCCAAATTTAGTAAACTTTATATTTTTGAAAACCTCTTGACCTGTAGGTTATTTTAAAACTGTTAGTTCTCTATTTTGGCCATTTAAAACTAATTAATTTTCAAATGTGTTATTTGAGTAATTTTAACATAACTTTATTTCTATAAGTCCAAAAATTGCAAGAAAAATATTTTTAGAAACCTTAAAATATGTTCAATATAGTTCCTATGTTTTGTAATATTTTTGAGCATTATTTTGATGATTTAAAAATCAGAGACTCATTTTGAGTATTTTTGATATAGTTTATTTTCCATAAATCTTTCTAATTTGTTTTCTTATTAGAAAAATACCCAAATAATTGCTTCTGTCCAGAGAGACCGAAAACCAATCCTTAGAACCTTTGAGCCACCCTTCAAACCTATTCTTGACTTTAGACCATCCTTTGACCCTCAATGGAAAACCACAAACCCTAATGCATTGATTCTTTTTGCATATTGAAATCAAGTATTAAAACCTAGACCATTAACCTACTTACCATTGTGTTTTATCCATGTTTGTATTACTTGATTGTTGTATTGTTTGTTGATTGTTATCTGTTTGTACTGTATAGATTGAACGGAGAGATACGACTTACGTTAAAAAGAGTGTGTGAGCAACGACAACCTCCAAAAGGCAAGTGATACTCCAGCATAAATGACCTACTATTTTTACTATATTGCATTGTAGAATATTTTTCAGTAGCGTGCATGATAGGCTATTTTTATTAAAGTTATTATGCTATGCAAACCTGTTAGGTTAGCCACATGAACTAGATGACTAGTGACCTATATTAATTTAGTAGAGTTGCTTGCTGCAAAAATGATTGTTTTGTGGTAGATGATTTAAGAAAATTCTACTAAATTAATGAATCGCCTGGGTGGATTTTGGAGTTGTATTGGTGGGTCATAGTTGAGTGGCTGCTCAGGCCCAGTTCTGCGGGTACCTGAGTACGTGCACTTGTGCTCGCCACCCAGGGTATCAGAGATTTCATGTCACTCCAAGTCTAGCTACTTCCAGTGCAGCCACTAGTCATATGCTCTCTGTCTTGATTAAGTAAGTTGAGTGGACCTGACAGGACGAACAAGCAGATGTAGGGGATGTAGGTGGGTATTGTTCGGACGTGTGTATGGGAAAGCTCTTCTGAAAGATCTCGTCTTGGTCTTCTCCTTTCCTTTTCACTAAATGAGGGTTAAGGATAGAATGGGTTGATCGAGTCTAGTGGGGAAAGTGCCGCAAACTCTCGAGAGTAATTAAAACTAAGATCTTAGCCGTGTCCCCGGTTATGGACAATTTGAGTAACTAAACAAGGTGGTTGACAGAAGAATCTCATTCATTCCAATTTCAGAATAAAATTTGATGGGTGAACAAGGGTAGAAGAGATACTGGTTTTCATGCCATGTTTATCTCATTAATAGTTGGTTTTAAAATAAATGTTTTACAAGTATAGGACAAATATTGCTTTGCGCAAGAGCCTTTCAACTCCACCAGCCAGATATGCATGTAGATGTTAGAAGTTGCCCTTATGAGTCCACAAGTATCATTTGCCAGATCCATTCAAATGGTTCTGACCAATTTTTGGCTGCAACGCTTTTACCGTTGCAGGTTTGTCTGACGATGAGTAAGGAACGCTATAGGTTTCGAGTCTGCAACCAACATGTCTGCCTGTGGCACATGAAGATGATGAGGACTCCATGCTATTTATGTTTTCCGCTGTTGAGCTTTGTAATATGCTAGCCTTGTGCTATGCAACTTGTAATGTTTTACTTTTCTGGATCTTCGATGTAATAGATATTTGACGCATTTGCATGATATTACATCTTGAACTATGGTGCTAGCTATTCGATCCAGGGACTAGCACAATAACACAGGGATCTTGGCCTATTTTAAAAGGGCAGGATCGCTATAATAGGTTTCTAAGTAGACAATGATATTCATCGACAAAGAAACTTGCACATATAAAATGGTCGAAGAAAGGAGACTATGGTAACCAAAAGGAAGTCATGAATATACAAGAAGAGATTATTGCTTAAAAGCATAGCACATAGCTCAAATTTATCTCATTGTATATAAATGAACTTCAAACACATCAAATGCATCACACATATCACTAAGGGAACAAGAGATAGTGGAAATGCTTTGAGATAGGCAACAAGTATCACAAAGAGATAATACCAATTGAAGGAAGGTTTTTGCAACTTCATCACAAATATCACAAAGATATATTAAGTGAAGGAAATAATCCAAAACCACAACAATTGTACATTAAAGTTTTCATGCCAAGAGGCAACCTACACAAGGTTGAATACAAGAAAAATATGCATTGGATAGACACTTGTTACCGAAATAGCATTGGTGATGATGAAGATGAGAATTTTTGTTTATCATCAAAGCTTGACTCCAATAATCACATGGTGAGAACACCTTCCTTATGAATGAGGCAAGCATCCAATGCATCTTCATTGTACCTAAAACAAAATTCAAGTACAACATGGTTCCCAAACTCATTGGGTCCCATAGTAGTTAGATGAACTACAATACATAGGAAACACTCCATATAAATATGTGCATATAGATATGAAATTGAATTTCATGCACATCTTAGCCGATTTAGGATTTGGTGGAGTATCCCCTATATATTGGATCAAGAAAGACTAGCATGCCATAAAATAAGTATACTAGTAAATATGCATGCATGGACTTACAAGAACCGAATGAGATACAATTTGGACAAAACACTAAGTAAACCAAGAAGAGAGCACACCAAAGTGTGACACAAAAAGGTTGTCCAAATTTATATCAAAATCCAAATCAACACATGATTGAAGAAAGAAACAAATCAACATATGAATGATTCCAAAACACATCAACACATGAAGTGTGATATCAATAGGAATCAAATCAAACAACACATGAGAGATAAGACACCAATTTGAAAAATAAGATACCAACTAGGAGACAAGATACCAAGAAGAGGATAATACTTGACCGGAATCAAGTAAAGTAAAATAAAGTAGTAAGGTATCAAAATTCTCACAATAAATATCAATTGAAACAAATATCTATGGAGGAGATATTAAATTCCAATTAATACCAATTGAAGGTACCTAGGCAAGGCCAATGAGCATATAGGATGAAAGAAAGAGTCATGCTCAAAGGGTTTTCTCATTCTATAGGATAAACATAAAACAAGAGATGAGAATGCAAGACTCCCATGAGAGAACAAGGTTACACTAAATAAACCAAACACCCTCTACACTTTTCATGATGGCACAAAGCATCAAGAGAAAAGATTTGTCTTCCATAAACACATATGATAGAAATCAAATGCCAATTGAAAGGATCAAATGTTGATAGATAGGATAGTGTTCTAAATAAAAGGAATGCTCCCCCAAGATTCATGCATTAATTTTTGATATTTGCATTTGAATACAAAATGCACGTACAAGGGATCATTACTCTTCATATTTTATTTACAACACTAAACACTACCAATTTGAGGATTAGGATCCTAGCAAGAGGCAAGGAAGGCAATGGGAGTCAAAATGAATATTTTGGCAAGAGATGGGACAAATAAAAACCAATGCCAATGTAGGGATAATAAAAAATATTCTATCACAAACACAAATATGGATTGTCCAAGGACAATGACCATTTGGAATTATTTTCCCGGTGATAGAGGTATCCAAGAATATCCTCACAAGATAAAACATGTGGCAAAAGATAAGCAATAAAACACCATATTTGAATAAGGTTTGTTGGTAGTTCCAACTATTCAAACCAACCGGCAAGGCCATGGTTAGAATAATATGGAACAAATGGTTTCTCAACTAATGTATGGAGATGCACATTAGAGAAAAACCACACCAAGCAAACACACATGAACAAGACCCAAAAGATAGCTAGAGAGCAAATTGGAACTTGTTCGAGCTAATATGCCACATAGAAATAAGATAATTGAAAATATCAAATCTAAGTGGCAAAACCTCAACTGTTCACATTTTATGGGATTGTAATATGCACATAGCTTATTACTCCCCCATAATGTGATAATTCTTTTTATCTAGGCAAGAGGCAAATAAAATCAAATAGAGATAATTAATAGACATTATAGAATTTGAATTTCTCATGAGCATGACACACCACATAGTTACTAGATAATATTGATATATCAATACTAGGTGGTGTTACTCATATACACACATTTTTAGGTTAGTGAAGTGCACAAAGCATATCACTCCCCCAAAATGGGGTAGTCCATTAATTTCTCAAACGAGCCCATTGAAATCAACACAAGATCCAATAAGGACTCAACACCAAGTTTACACATATATGGAGCGCACATTAACATACACAAACTTGATTGCTCAAGGTAAGTAATAAGCGCAACATATACAAGCACATGCTAGGAACAAAACTAACACATGCTAGGGGGGGGGGGGGGGCAAGCAACTTTCAATGTATATATAATTTAAATATAAGTTACCGCAAGAAGGAGCATTGGATATGAGGTATGACAACATAATCCAAATGACTTGGCTTGTGGAAATAATAATCACAAAGATCCCTTAATTCTTCAAGGATAGCCAAGTCTCCAATGTCCTCCATCACAACCTATTGATCAAGTTTGAGCTTGTTGGTCCCCAACCAAGTTGGGTCCTAAGAGGTTAGTCACAATAGGCTTGGCAACCCAAATGGTTCTTTTCTTGACACCACTTTGAGTCCCCACATATTTGGCAAACACATTGCCAACCCTATCCTTCCTAAGAGAATAAACATCATCAACTATTATGGGGTTGGATAGAGTACCATTGGTGCATGAAGAAGCCAAGTGACCCTTCTCACGGCATAAGTAGCAATATCGACTCTTTTCTTTCTTCTTAATAGGCTCCTCAACTTGAGGAGCAATGACTTGAGTCTTCTTAGGAGGTGACCTTTGTTCAACCCGAGGTTGAGCAAGAGATTGAACAAAGGGCCGCTTCCCTAATTGCTTCTCACTAAGAGGCTTCTTCTTCATTGGGCAATCCCTAACATGATGCCCTTCAACCTTGCACTTGAAGCATACAATCTTGGCCGAGTGATTGACTTGTTCTTGGCCCTTCTTATTGCTACTCTTGGACTTGTTCTTGATATTGGAGTTGAATCCAAGTCCACTCTTGTCATTGGGGGATTTTTGCACACTCAACATGTTGTCAAGTGTGGCCTTCCCTTTATGACGTTTCTCCACATCTTTCTTCAAAGAAGTGGCTTGTGCCTTGTGCTCTTTAGTCTTCCCTACAAGGTTAGTAGCTACACAAGTACTAGTGGAAGTTGAAGCTTCATTGTTAGAGCAACTAGGCACAAAATGTAATTCAACATATGATTTAGCATTAGTGTGAGATGAAGAATTACAAGGACTAGCACATGGCATTTTAGCATTTTTATTAGAAGTTGTGCCGTTGTTCACATGAGGCTCACTAGGTATTACCTTGATAGCATTAGCCTCATGAGCTAACTTTAGCTTATTATGAGATACGAGAAGATCTTCATGAGAGCTCGAGAGCTTCTCATGGCTTTCTTCCAATATATCATATCTGCTAGTTAGCAATTTAAGTTGAGCTCTTAGCTCAACATTCTCCTTTAAAATGGATGCTTCACAAGAGATAGAGTTAGTAGCACAAGCATCAACATTAATAGCAATGGGGGAACAAGTAGGAAGCTCTTTTAGTAATTGAGCTTGGAGTTGATCATGAGACTTAGTGAGATGTGCAAGAGAATCTTCCAAGGACTTGGCATCCTTTTCAAATTTCACATTAGCCTCAAGGAGTCTAACAATTTCAACAACAAGCTCATCATTTTTAATTTTAAAATCATTAGCCACCTTGAGAGCTCTATCATGGGTTTCATTTACTTTAGATAACTCTAGAGTAAATGTCTCCTCAAGAGATTTCTTGGTGGTTTGGATTTCTTCAAGAGCTTGCTCGAGATCCGCAATCGTGTTTGCATAATCACGTTCACGGCGAAGGCTTTCATTTTCACGAGCTTCCAAATTTTCAATAGTAAGCCCTCGCTCGACAAGGGTGCTCATGATTTCATGTAGGTTCTCACAAGCATTTTCATTCTTTGAAAGAGGATTAAGAACCATTAGACCTTTCTTATTAAAGTAAGCATCATCTTCTTCATTATCATCATTATTGTCATGATCTTCACTACTTGATGATTTAGAAGATATGCAAGGACTATCAACACAAGCATGTGAAACATTTATAGTTCTAGATGTGTTTAAGTCCAAAGATAAATCATTGCAATAAGATAGAGATGAAATATCATCTATAGGAAGCTCACTATCATCATTGCGAAATTTATCCCTACTCACCATTGCATTGTTTTGCGGCTTGCCACATGTAGGTGAGGTAGAAGAAGTTGAGAAGTCATTACGCCCGGAGATGGAGGGAGAACAATCATTCTCACTATCAATGGACACACCATAATTGTCTTGAAGCTTGGTCCATAGCTCATGAGCACTCCGATAAGGAGTGATCGACAAGGCAACTGCATTTCTTAAAGACATGAAAACAACTTTAGAAGCTTGAGCATCTAGATAAGAATTTTCCTCATCCTCCAAAGATAATCTTTTCGGATCCTTTGGAGGAGGAAAACCCATATCTAAGATTTGCTCTATAGATGGATCAATGTCCCTAAAGTAATTTAGCATGCGATTTCTCCAATCATTATAATTAGTGCCATCGAATGTTAAAGAGGCATTGTGCACTAAACCACTAGACGACATCTTTACTCTCTAGGCCGTGAAGCCCTATAAAGAGAGAACCCGCTCTGATACCAATTGAAAGGACACGGATGTCGCCTAGAGGGGGGGGGGGTGAATAGGCGATTTAAAATTATTACGGTTAAGGCTTGAATAAATGCGGAATAAAACTAACGTTTAATTTATCAAGCCAAAACCTAAACTAGCTAGGTTCACCTATGTGCACCAACAACTTATGCTAAGCAATATAATCAACTAGGTGATAGCGAGGTATATGACTTTAAGCTCAATGTCTATCACAAATTAAATAGCATAAGTAAGAAGCTCGGGTATAGAAATACCGAGGCACTTGGAGACGATGATTTATCCCGAAGTTCACTTCCCAATGGAAGCTAGTCTCCGTTGGAGCGGCGCGGTGTTCACCAATGTGAAACACCGAGTAGCCTTGATATGGCACACCGTATCTCCGTTGTGTCTTACCACCAATGTGGCGAGGCACTTGTCACTATGTTGCCGTTGAGGTTGACAACTAGAACCTTTACAACGGTGAAGCTCACTCCACAAGTTGGAGGGTCTTCACCAAATGCACCGAGCCACCAAGACTCGATGCCCAAGGCCGAGGGCTCCCGGCAATGTCTTCGTAGCTACCAAAGCTCCGAAGCTAACAAGGTTGAGTCACACTCCACAATTGGAGGCTCCCAACAAATCCCGTGAGCCACCAAGACTCCGAGAAAACAACAACCGTCTAGGGTACCAACGTGCCCTAGAGGAACAAGCTCTAGGACACCAAAGTACCCAAGAGTAACAAGCTTCTCAACTTCACTTTCCACGAATCACCGTGGAGAACTCAAACCGATGCAACTAATGCAATGGCAAGAACACACTAAGTGGTCAAGTTCTTCCAACCCGAATCCAACCAAAGCAACTAATGGTTGGGAGGGATTAGGGAGGAAGAACAAAGGAGGAACACAAAGAAACTCCAAAGATCTAGATCCAAAGTGTTCTCCTCACTTAGAGGAGAAATCAATTGGTGGAAACACGGATCTAAATCTCCTCTCTCTTTTCTCTCAAAAGGTAGCAACAACTATCGGAGAGATTGAGAGAAAGCCAAGCTTGAGAAGGTCAACAATGGAGGGAGAGAATAGCTCAAGAAGTTGGCAAAAGGTTACGTTTATTTTGGGGAAGAAACCCCTTAAATAGGAGGCTCCAAAAGGAGCCGTTGGAAAAAGGATAAAAGAAAAAAAGGGAAGGCAGCATAGCCGGCCCGGCCTGGGAACCGGCCTGGGCCGGCCAGCAGGCTGGCTGCCGAAGGGGCAGTACACCAGGCGGGGGAAGCCGGCCTGCTACCCGGCCTGGGCCGGCTCGGGAGCCGGCAGCCCACCCGGCTGCGCCGGCCTGTGGCCCGGCCTGGGCCGGCCGGGGAACCGGGGGCCTGCCCGACCACGCCGGCCAGGGTGCCGGAGGCCCACCCGACAGCTCCGGCCAGGGACCCGGCCTGGGCCGGACTGCAGGCCGGTCTGGTCACTTCCCCCCTTTTTTTCTTTTCTCTTTTTAGAAATCGACCGAGGGTAAAGTCACAATAACTTTCGCATACGAACTCCGTTTTCGATAATCTTGGACTCGTCACAATAAGCTCAATGTCTATCACAAAGTAAATAGCATAAGTAAGAAGCTCGGTATAGAAATACCGAGGCACTTGGAGACGATGATTTATCCCGAAGTTCACTTCCCAATGGAAGCTAGTCTCCGTTGGAGCGGCGCGGTGTTCACCAATGTGAAACACCGAGTAGCCTTGATATGGCACACCGTATCTCTGTTGTGTCTTACCACCAATGTGGCGAGGCACTTGTCACTATGTTGCCGTTGAGGTTGACAACTAGAACCTTTACAAGGGTGAAGCTCACTCCACAAGTTGGAGGGTCTTCACCAAATGCACCGAGCCACCAAGACTCGATGCCCAAGGCCGAGGGCTCCCGGCAATGTCTTCGTAGCTACCAAAGCTCCGAAGCTAACAAGGTTGAGTCACACTCCACAATTGGAGGCTCCCAACAAATCCCGTGAGCCACCAAGACTCCGAGAAAACAACAACCGTCTAGGGTACCAACGTGCCCTAGAGGAACAAGCTCTAGGACACCAAAGTACCCAAGAGTAACAAGCTTCTCAACTTCACTTTCCACGAATCACCGTGGAGAACTCAAACCGATGCAACTAATGCAATGGCAAGAACACACTAAGTGGTCAAGTTCTTCCAACCCGAATCCAACCAAAGCAACTAATGCTTGGGAGGGATTAGGGAGGAAGAACAAAGGAGGAACACAAAGAAACTCCAAAGATCTAGATCCAAAGTGTTCTCCTCACTTAGAGGAGAAATCAATTGGTGGAAACACGGATCTAAATCTCCTCTCTCTTTTCTCTCAAAAGGTAGCAACAACTATCGGAGAGATTGAGAGAAAGCCAAGCTTGAGAAGGTCAACAATGGAGGGAGAGAATAGCTCAAGAAGTTGGCAAAAGGTATATGTTTATTTTGGGAAGAAACCCCTTAAATAGGAGGCTCCAAAAGGAGCCGTTGGAAAAAAAGGATAAAAGAAAAAAAGGGAAGGCAGCACAGCACAGCCGGCCCGGCCTGGGCCGGCCAGCAGGCTGGCTGCCGAAGGGGCAGTACACCAGGCGGGGGAAGCCGGCCTGCTACCCGGCCTGGGCCGGCTCGGGAGCCGGCAGCCCACCCGGCTGCGCCGGCCGGGGAACCGGGGGCCTGCCCGACCGCGCCGGCCTGGTATCCGGCCTGGGCCGGCCGGGGTGCCGGAGGCCCACCCGACAGCTCCGGCCAGGGACCCGGCCTGGGCCGGACTGCAGGCCGGTCTGGTCACTTCCCCCCCCCCTTTTTTTCCTTTCTCTTTTTAGAAATCGACCGAGGGTAAAGTCGCAATAACTTTCGCATACGAACTCCGTTTTCGATAATCTTGGACTCGTTGGAATCGTCACAACGAGCTCTACAATATTATGCATAGAAACATCATTGTTCAATAGGATATGGTAAAACCAAAAGATGAAAGGTAAAACCTTTCTATTGAATACCGGAAAAACCATATCATTTGCAAATGAAGTCCGAATGACACAAAACCACTTTTGTTGGAAAGAGGACGACAAATGCTACCCACTAACAAGTGAAAATATTGAAACCAAGCAAGGGAGATTTTTCCAATAAATAGAAGAGTGAAACCTTCCGCATAGATGGACCGACAAAATCTCCGACACCGAAAACTCAATAGGGAACACATATGAGAACCGTTTTTGGTGACCTTGGGCTTGTCATGACAAGCACGACAAGCACCAATACCACACCACGATAAGAGCCAAATAGAAACCAATAAAGATGATGCCAAGGATGCAAAGGTTTGAGCTCTCTACGACCGATACGCTAAAGCTCACTTGAGAGCCCCTCTTGATAGTACGGTTACCTATCTAACTAACCCGGTCTCCCAACTGTTGGGAATATGCCCTAGAGGCAATAATAAAATGATTTATTAGCATATTCATGTTTATGATAATAGTTTATTATCCATGCTATAATTGTATTAATTGGAAACATAATACATGTGTGGAATATAAACAAACAGGTGTCCCTAGTAAGCCTCTACCGGACTAGTTCGTTAGTCAAGAGATGGTTAGAGTTTCCTAACCATGGACTTGTTACAGTCACTTGATAACGGAGTCATATCATTAGGAGTAATGATGTGATGGACAAGACCCGATAATAAAGAGTTGCAATTGATCGTGTCACACAAGTTTCATTGCCAACACTTTTAGTATGCCAAGTATAGTTTCCTTAGACCATGAGATTATGTCACTCCCGTTTACCGGAGGAATGCTTTGTGGACATCAAATGTCACTTCGTACTGGGTGATTATAAAGGTGGCTTTCAGGTATCTCCGATGGTATTTGTTGGGTGACATGAATCAAGACTGGGATTTGTCCTTCCACTACTAGGAAACTAGCTATAGGTGGGATGCTATTTTGTGGCGCACCAATATTTCATGCGCCACTAAATTTTTTTTTGTGGCGCACCAGTTGCCATGCGCCACTAAAAGAAGAAATTCTGTGGCGCATCTGGAGTACATGCGCCACTAAAAGAAGACATTCTGTGGCGCACCTTCCTCCATGCGCCACAGAAATTCTGTGGGCCCCACAACCAACGGCTGGCTTGCATCCTACGCCGCCTTTTCTGTGGCGCATGGAGCAAGGTGCGCCACAGAAATGTACATTTCTGTGGCGCATCTGGCCACATGCGCCACAGAAATATGGTGGGCCCGGCAACAATGATTAGGGGCTGCACAATTCTGTGGCGCATGGGTCCACATGCGCCACAGAAAGTGACATTTCTGTGGCGCATGTGGTTCCATGCGCCACAGAATTGTGCAACTTTTTTTCACCCCACGCACCCCCCCCCCCGTGGATCGCCTTTTTAGTTTTGCACGAAGTGAAAGAAAATGATAAAAAATTCAAAAAATAAAATCCTTTTAGATGTATGGAAGGTTTAGGGTCTAGTTTGTAGGAAAAATTTGAAATACACATTTTGACCTTTTTTCCAATAGTAGGTGAAGAAATATTAAATTGGCCATAACTTTTGCATACGACGTCGAAAAAATGCGTATAATACCTTAAAAAAAACTAGAGAAAAGAACCGCCCTCACCAGGGTTTACCCGGTTAGCCTTTTTTTAGATTCTCAAAATTCCAAACGAAAAAAAAGTTATGGCGAACAGAAAAATTTTCCCAGCAAAATCAAAAAAAAAATTCAAAAAAAGGAAAAAAAATTCTGTGGCGCATGTCTAGCCCATGCGCCACAGAATTGTTGGGCGGGATTCCAAATTTCGAATCCCGCCCGCACCCCCTTCTCTCCCTCTCTTTTCTCCTTCTCTCCTCCACTTCTCCTCTCCTCCACTTCTTCTCTCCTCCACTTCTCTCCCCTTCTCCTCTCCTCCACTTCTCCTCTCCACTTCTCTCCCCTTCTCCTCCCTCCTCCATCTCTTCTCCTCTACTCCTCCATCTCTTCTCCTCCCTCCTCCATCTCTTCTCCCCTACTCCTCCTCCACCTCCACCTCCACCTCCGGCGACCTCCTCCACAACTCCGGCGACCTCCTCACCACCCCGGCGACCACCTCCACAACCCCGACGACCTCAACCCCGACGACCTCCACCTTCGGTGACCTCCTCCTCCACCTCCGGCGACCTCCTCCACCACCGGCAACCTCCTCCTCCACTCCGGTGACCTCGGCCTCCACTCCGGCGACCTCCTCCTCCACTCCGGTGACCTCATCCGGCGACCTCCGACGACCCCTTCCTCCACCCACGGCAACACGGTCTCCGACGAGCTCCGACGAAATTCCGGCGAAAATCCGGCGGCCAGATCTAGATCCAGATCTGGATCTAGATCTGGCCGCCCTTTTTTTTGAAATTCAAAAAAAATTCTGTGGCGCACCAAGGTGGGATGCGCCACTAAAATATTTCTGTGGCGCACGGTGCTGGGATGCGCCACAGAATTTGGCATTTCTGTGGCGCACCACCGGCGTGCGCCACAGAAATATATTTTAGTGGCGAGGATTTAGTGGCGCATCCACTATTTCCAGGGATGCGCCACAGAATTGTAAAAAGGTGCGCCACTGATAGCCTGTTTCCTAGTAGTGTTCCTTGTGACGGAAAAGATATCTCTGGGCCCTCTCAGTAATATAGCATCAAGAAAGGTTGCAACCATGTGATTAAGTGTTAATCACGGAGATCCTATATTATGGACAAGTAAAGAGAATTTGCCAGGTAACGAGATGAAACTAGATATGGGGATATCGACGATCGAATCTCGGGCAAATTAAATATCGGTGAGACAAAGGGAATCGTATACGAGATTAAGAATCTCCGGCATCGTGGTTCAATCGATAAAGAACTTCGTTGAATATGTAGGAGTCAATATGGGCATCCCGGTCCCGCTATTGATTATTGATCTGATCATGTCTGCATGTTCTCGAACCCGTAGGGTCACACACTTAAGGCTTCGATGTAGCTAGGGTTTTAGTGAGATAAGTAAATGGTGTAATCAAATGTTGATTCGATGTCTCGGATGAGATCCTAGACATCACGAGGAGCTCCGGAAGAGTCCGGAGATAAAATTTCATATAAGGAAAGTGGTTTCCAGGGCTCCGGAAAAGTTCGGGAAAATTCCGGCAGAGTGCCGTAAGATTCTAGAAGGTTCCGGAAGGTTCCGGAGGGCCCCACCTTGGGGGCCACGAACCTGGAAGGGCAACTTGGGCTAAGGGGAGGTGCAGCAACCCACATGGGCTGGCCGCACCCCTCCCTAAAGGCCCATGAGGCTAGCCCAAGGGAAAGGGAGCCTTGGGGGCAAGTTTCCCCCTTTGGCCGCCCCAAGGACTTGGGGGAGGGGCAAACCAGCCCCCCCACGCCTATATAAGGAGGAGGGGAGGGCTGGGGCGCACCCCATCAAACCCTAGCCGCCGGCCTCCCTCTCCTCTCCCTCCTCTCTCCTGCAGCCGCTTGGCGAAGCCCTGCAGGAATTTCTCCACCATCAACGCCACCACAACCGTCGTGGTGCCGAGATCCATCTAGCCATCTCCACCTTGCTTGCGGGATCAAGAAGGCGGAGATCTACATCGAGCCGTACGTGTGGATACCGCGGAGGTGCTGCCCGTTGTGGCACTTCATCGGATTGGATCTTCGAGGAAATACATCTCCTCGCGACTAGATGAGTCTAGTTGCGGGGATCGACTAGCCAACCCCTGCACCGACAAAACGCGTTTGTTCGATCTTCAAGGGTAAGAGATTGGATCTCACCTTCGCTACCTTCGTCTAATAGATCTAGATCCTTGGGGTTTCTTCCGCTTGTTTCGTAGGAAAATTTTTGTTTTCTATGCAACGACCCCATCACCAACAACACCGCGAGACCGGTAAAATAGAAACCCTATCAAGATCATACCTTTGCCTTGCGCATTCCACTTGAGCTAGATGATGAGGATCTTGATCTACTCTCAAGTGGATCACCTTCCTTGAATTTGCTCCGCTTGGTGAAGGCTCGCATATTGCTCCCCCATACACCAAGATGGGAGAGGCACTCTTCGTCATATCTTCACATGGCCTTTATCTTGATGATGATCACCACGTGACGCCATCCACCATGGACAACATAGGATCTTGATCAACACAGATGATCACACCATCCACCATGGACAACATAGGATCTTGATCAACACAGATGATCACACCATCCACCATGGACAACATAGGATCTTGATCAACAAATGATCTTCTTCTTCACATGCCCTAATCTTGTACGTTGATCAATCTTGCACTTAGCCTTGATCAATAGTCTTCTTCTTTTAGCCTTGACTCCAACATATGGAGTCAAAGCATTCCTTATGGACCAACACTGCAAATATAACTCAAAGCACACATTAGTCCATAGAGATTGTCATTAATTACCAAAACAACACATGGGGGCAACCATGCTCTTTCAGTATATGTAGTACTGTCGAATTGAATGCAAAACCTTAACCCTAAAAAGAAAAACAATAAATGAAAAAGAAATTGAAACGAAAAACAGTAAAAGAAACCCTAAACCCTAAAACCCAGCGTGCAGACCTTTAGTCCCGGTTGGTGTTACCAACCGGGACTAAAGGGTCTCCGACCCCGGGCGTTCGGCAGCGGCCACGTGGGGACCCTTTAGTCCCGGTTCGTAACACAACCGGGACTAAAGGTTGGGGCCTTTAGTCCCGATTGCGCAGTCCCGGTTGCGCAACCGGGACTAAAGGCCCTCTGGGCCCGGGACAAAAGGTCCTTTTTCCACCAGTGATTAGTGCACACAGAATTTGACCAAACAGTGTGCTGGATTTTTTTTTTGGCTAAACTGAAAGGCAGCACAATACATATGCTGGACATAGCTTCATACACAAATATTTTTCATGTTTGATAATCACGCACATACTTGATAGAAGTAAGCGCAATTTCAGTAAATAGAAGAAATGGTTTAGCGATAGCAAGGGTTTTCATCACTAAATGTAGGATTTTAAAAGATAAGTACAAGTATTCGAGTGACATATATAATAATCGATAGCTCTACACAATTATATGACATGAATATAATAATGTTATGCAATGCTACTTGAGGACCTTGAATATAATACTATCTCTTATAATTTTTGACAACTTGATCTTGCCATTATCTCAACAGAATATGAAATCATCCAAAGTTTCGGACCACTCTAGCTAAAATGGAACATATTATAGGTCTGACAGAAAATGCAATGCTACCTGTGGACCTTTCCACATGCAAAATGAACCAAAATATTTGGACGATGAATAGTACAATAGATTGAGGACACACCATCCAAATCTTGGTTTATAATCCTAGCTCACCCTTAAATAGTTCAGGTGTTGTTTCTCTATTCTAGAGCTATAGTAAAATAATGCCTGCACATGGTCAGTGAGAACAAACATGATAGTTCAAATGAAACAAAATTGTGATTAGTGCATCAATGCAAATTTTGACATTTCACATAAGGTCTAGAGCTCGGAGCTCATACTTCATGAGTTTGTAGATCTTAAAGAATAAGCAATTGTTAATGGGCAAGGACTAATCTTTTCTAGTCATAACATTGTATTAACTGTGATATCTATCGGGATTCATTCAAAATCCATGTACAAAAAGAAGAAGATCACATATGTAGATGTGTTTTCTTGATGTGGCTTATATATAACTGAATTCTTCAATTTGATATCCAATCATGAAGTTGGACAGTCATAGCGAGGTAATCACATGATACTCATTACTCAAAGCACTGCCAATATAACTACACAAGTACACATGTCAGGAATGGGTGTGATCAATCAATTTGGCACCAATATAACACGTTATTATTGAAAATCTTAGAAGGATTTATATGAGCTAAAAAATAGCAGGACACACAAATGAATGGACCATGCATTTTCTTATAGTTCAGCCACCTGTTTCACAACCGCAATCACCCTGCAGAGTGCAGACTATTACTACATCAAGCAAGAAAATACAAGAGTTCTTTAGAAAAAAAGTAAGACCATGTAACCAAGATGCCACCATTGTCTATGTATTATCCACGGGCAGGTGGCTAAGTAAACAAAAAATGTGTTCTTTAGGGAAAAGTTTGGTTATGCACAAAAGATATGTGCTTCTAGCATGATCGCTCTTACGATTTATCTACTCACCGCTTTATCCCAAAAGTCTAGACATGTTTTTATGCGAATTATATTTGGAGTTTTTGTGGAATACCATTGTTTCTAAAAGTATTACGGTTTTGAATATCTGAGTTGCTTGAGTATGCAAATTAGAAATCTCATGTAATGTAAAAATAATCTTCACAGAGCAGGAAATAGACAGACGCTCCTTGGTCGCTCCCGCGGGCGGCCAGGAGCGGAACCCTAGCCGCCGCCAGAGGCATCCGGCCACCCCCGCCTCCCCTCGCCGCCGCCGGTCAGGGTCGCCGGGCAAAGCCCGCGCGGCTCGGCGGCGGCGGGGTCCTCTCCTCCTCCTGCTGGTTGCGGCGCGGCGCGGGCCGGCCTCTCCGGCGGGAGCTCGGGCGGCGGCAGCGCCGGCTCGAGGCGGCGCGGCGAGGCGGCGCAGGGGCGGCGCGGCGGCGCAGCGCAGGGCGACGCGGGCGTGCCGCGTGGCGCGGCGGTGCGGGCGAGGTGGCGGCGGCGCGGTGGCGTGGATGGGAGGGAGCCGGCGGTGGTCCCAGCAGGCGGATGGAGCAGCGCCCTGCTGCTCGTGGGGCTCGGGGGAGCCGGCGGCGGCGCGGCGCGCGGGCCCAATCCGGGCCCGATCTGGGTCTGGCGGGCCGCGGCCGCGGCGCGCTCGGCCGGACAGTGTCGGCTGTCCGCTGAGCTTGGCGCTGGGGGCTGCTCTCGGGAGGTGGTTTGTGGCGGCTCTGGGCGCGGTGGTGGATGGCGGTGCGGAGGCGCTGCGTTCCCTCGGCTGCTGGAGGCGCTTGGGGGTGGGCTGGTCGGCGCGGTCGCTGCGCGGGTGGCGATGGTGCCGTCTCGCCGCTCCGGGCGGGCTGGTGGTGGTGGCGGAGGCTGCGTTTGGTGGTGGTCGATGGTGGCGGTGCTGCTTGGTGACGGTGTCTCGATGCGCGAGGGGGGCTTGGTAGTATGGGCTGCCGGGCCGGCCGGACCGTGGTTCCGGCCAACCTCCGGCGGATTCGGGTGCTTCGAGTGTGAACTCTGATCTGACCTCGGTCGGAACCGATAGCGGCGGCACCCGCGGGTGTCGTCTTACTCTGGAGGCGCTGTCGTGAAACTTCGTTTCTCTCCCGTCTGGAGGTCTTGAGCGCGCCGGGTGAAAGCCCAAGCTTTGTCTTTCGAAGCGGGCAACGGCGGCGTTCCCTCGTCGCTTCCTCCTTGGAGGTGTTCCCTTGGTCGCTCGCCCTTTGTCGTGTGTGAGGTCCGTTCCCCTGTGGTTTGTCTCGTCGACCCAGTTTGGGGTTGGTGTGGTGTGGGGGCTGGCGACCGGGAGTAGTTCTGGTAGCCAGTTAGCTGTTTTTCTTTTGTTTGCTCTCCCTGTAAAACTGGTAACCCCAGGTTGTTTCGTTTGCTTTCTATAAAGCAGGGCCTTTGGCCTCTTCTCCAAAAAAAAAAAAAAATCTTCACATGAAGATATTAATGGACGATAAACTGATAAGAAAACATTGTAAGAAATTTGGGTTTGGAGCTAAACGATTTACCCTCTATTTCTATGCCTTATCGGTGGTGCCGCTCACAATACATATTGAGACTAGAGGGTAGAGATCTTTATATAGACTCCAAGTTCCAGATGTTTTAGATGTGTTTTTAGATAGGACTCATGACTTGTTAGACCAATCACAACAATTAACAGTCAGTGCATGTGTGAGTCATATTGTTAATCAATTAGGTCCCAAGCATGTATGTGCAAGTCATGCATCGAGTTTGAATTCAAATTTAAACTCGCAAGATTTAGCAATCCATATAACCAATCCCATGAACAACCTGGCGTTCGACTCTATACTGTTTTCGGTATAATTTTAGCATATTTATATACACTGTGTTACAATATTGCCGTACCGGCTTTGTTAAGTATATTTTCTTTACAATTCCGCATCAGTTATTTTCTATTATTTGCATGATATTTTCAATCTGGAGTTTTAATTCTAGACAATGTAAAAAAATGTGCTGGGACTAGAAGGAACTAGGACCAGATTTTAATGTAAGAAGCCCACCCACGAAACTCGGAGTCTGGTCGCCAGGCACGCCACCGCGTGATCCCAGCCACTGGGCTACTGCCCCGTTCTTAATTCTAGACAATGTAGTAGCTATACTAAATGTTGGAAGCCATACATTTCGAAAATGTGGTACCATGAAGGTTCTTCCCCGAACGTGTCTAATTTGGGTGCCCTGTTCTTCCTCACCTAGTGTTTTTTTTTTTTTTTTTGCTTATATCAAGTTTATTTTGCTGACAGAGCTGACCGCTCTGTTCCTCACCTAGTGTTGCTGACAAATGTTAGATGCGTGCAAGAAGATGAAGAAAACGATTTGGAGAAGAAGACACACATGCTTTGAGATCCGCGATTTCACGTGGCCGTCTCCTAGGTTGGTTGGGTCTAATCTGATGGAAAAATAAACCAGATCTCATAGGATTATTTTGCGCATGAGCTGCTGACGCATCGTGTAGTCAGAGTCGGTTAGGCTAATTTGTCACCGAGCACGATCTGCGGTGGCGGCACCGTGGGCTCGCTCGACTGCTACGTGACAATGGGCTCGATGCGACGCGTCGTGTACCCAGCCCACCCATGTGGTGTTCCCCTAAAACTTTATTCTTTTCCTCAATTGGTAACAAAATTCCAGAACCTCATTTCGTCGTGCACGCACGCGTTCGTCCGTCTGCCTCACACCCATGCCATCCGGCAGCAGGGCTGAGCTATACGCCATTTGCACGCGTTGCCCACCTGACCTCGGCGTCATTAAAAATTACTGTACCTCGCGCAGCTGTCGCTCACGAGCCTTCGATTACAAAAATGGCCAACTCCGCCGCTCTGCTCCACTCACTCCCGTCGACTGCCTCGACCCCCCGCCGCCGCCACCGCGCCTCGGCCACGCGGCCCGCGCCGTCAGCCGGCCTTTTCTGCCGCCGACCGACGCTTGCAGCCCGCCGGATGACGACTGCTGCCCTGGCCGACGCGTCGGCGCCGCCGGGGCTGAAGGAGGGCATCGCGGGGCTCTACGACGAGTCGTCCGGCCTGTGGGAGAGCATGTGGGGCGAGCACATGCACCACGGCTTCTACGACTCCGACGAGGCCGCCTCCATGGCCGACCACCAACGCGCCCAGATCCGCATGATCGAGGAGGCACTCGCCTTCGCCGCCGTTCCGGGTGAGTACGTCCGGATTCTACGGTTGCAGTTTTTTTTAATTAAGAAATTGAGCACTTGCTCCCAATTTCAAGTCTGAAACTGATAAACAGAATACCTAGTTCCTTGTGTTCAGCAAAGCCATAGTGATCGTGAGCCCACCCGCCAATGCTCTCGCTGGACCCTTTTAAACACTATCTACCAGCATGGAGTGTCTACCAGCAATCCAGCATCTACCAACTATCACCTAAAACAGAAACGGAAACATCCAGCCAACGAACTCTAAACGACATACAGCAGTAGGACTTGTTTTTGCTAAACTTCCCAGCTCCACAACTTGAACAAAAGCGAACAGCAGAGTCTCCACCCCCAGCGTGAACATCAGCATCAGCATCCTTTTTCATTCAGTAAGCCTAAGGATCATAGGGCCCCAACCTTGTCTCCTATGAAAAACCTCAGTGGCCACCAAGATCAGCAGCTTTGCTCCTCTGACTTGCAGTTTCTGAAGCTCTGTTTTCTGCAAACCTGACCAGTAAGAGATATAATGAGCCTTAAGGAAAATAATATTGGTAGGATCCCCAGGATAGATTCCTTGGAAAAAAACCTTATTTCTAGTTTTCAGAGAGCACATATCAAGGATGCCACACCTGCTGTAATCAGAATCCTAGCTTCACTTGGGAAATTCCTAATCCGTATCAAAATATCATCAAAACTCTCTTGGACCATGCTCCAAATCAAAAGCACATTTAATCACATTCCACATATACCTACCTACTGGGCAAGTAAAAAACAGGTGATCAATACTTTCATTACTATTGCAGAACAAGCATTTTGCATTTCCAATCCAGCCTCTACTGAGAAGGACATCTTATGTCAAGATACTTTTTCTAAAAGCCAACCAAAGGAAGACATTAACTCTAAGTGGCATCTTTAGAAACCAAATATCTTCAGAAGGACAAGCAACTTGTCTTACTTTCAGAGCTATATACAGAGATTTAACACTAAACACACAAGAAGCAGTAAGTGCCCATTTGCATCTATCCTTCTCATCATTTAAGCAAACACTATCACACAATTCAACTAAATCACACCAAGATTTTGCTAAATCTCCCCAGAGATTTCTTCTGACATTCAGACAGCCATGTGATAGATCATACAATCTAGGAAATTTAATAGCCAAGGCTTTATCATCTATCCACCAATCTTCGCAAAAACGAGTCCTTTGACAATTACCTATAACTTTTTGCAAAATCTGAAAAAGATATCCCTTACTTTGAGCAAACCACTCCAGAAATGTGAATGAAAAGGTTTAAGCTTAACTTGAGACAGAGTAGCTGTTCGTGGTTGGCTTTCCATCCCCTACAAATTTTTTGTGGATATTCCCTTCAGATTTCTGTAGAGGATTTTGCTTTTACTTTTTTTACAACTGTCTTAAGTAGATTTGCTGATACGCTTTCTCTCTCAGAAATTTAGTTTCGCGTCTCTTATAGTCGGTGATAACTGATAAGAGTCTGATTATTTTCTGCTTTCGTTGATTAGATTATATAAATGGGTGTTTCCTGAGGTCTGACAATGTATTTATTGTTTCTTTTATTGATATGGCATGTAAGAATGTTGTAGATTATAATTGGTGCCAGAGTGCGACATATTTTCTGATTTCTCTGATTTTATGAAAGCTAGTTTGGGAAGGTCGGAATATATCAGTAGTTTCTTTTATCGAGATGGGATGAAAAAAATGACATAGGCTAACCAGGTGCTTGAACTGCTTAAAAGTCAATAGGCATTTTTTTTAATTTCCGAAATATAACCATGTATTCAGTCATAAACTTTAGAGTTGTATAACATTGACAGCATCTCCAGTTCAAACGTGCTGCAATATCTTACGGCACAGTTGCATGGGAAGTGAACATAGTTAAAATTAAAACGGTTAAAACTTAAAAGAGATATTTGAAGAGATATTACTACCGTGTTCAAAACAACCAGAACTTGGCCATTTTGCCATACTGTATGGACAATCAACCTGATAGGTAATGTATTGTCCATGATGTATTGCAGTCACTAATAGTTTGCTTCGACTGATGCTTGTGCTTCTAGACAATCCGGGGAACAAACCCAAAACAATAGTCGATGTTGGGTGTGGAATCGGCGGTAGCTCAAGATACCTGGCGAACAAATACGGAGCACAGTGCTGCGGGATCACGTTGAGCCCTGTGCAGGCCGAAAGAGGTAATGCCCTCGCTGCGGCACAGGGGTTGTCGGACAAGGTGTGTATTGCTGTTCCACTCTTGGCAATTAGTTGTTTCAGCCTTGGACCTACTGGAAATCTGGTTTTACGTTAGTAGTAACAGTGTTGTGCACATGCGTGGCGCAGGCTTCTTTCCAAGTTGCTGATGCTTTGGAACAACCTTTTCCCGATGGGCAGTTTGATCTAGTCTGGTCTATGGAGAGTGGTGAGCACATGCCGAATAAACCGAAGGTAAACATACTGCTTCTGAGAAGAAACCTAACAGTATAAGTCACTGCAAAACCTTAAATTCGCCCACTCAGCTATGAAAATTGATATTGACTACTGCGTGAACTCTTACCAGTTACCCTACCCTCTATCAGTTCGTAGGTGAGCTAGCACGCGTCGCAGCTCCAGGAGGGACGATCATCATCGTGACCTGGTGCCATAGGAACCTAGCGCCGTCTGAAGACTCATTGAAACCTGACGAGCTAAATCTCTTGAAAAAGATTTGTGATGCATATTACCTCCCAGATTGGTGCTCGCCTTCCGATTATGTCAAGATTGCCGAGTCATTGTCCCTTGAGGTATTTCTTCCCCCAAATTATAAACACTGAATAAATTTGATTGATTCGACCTACCTGATACGCAAATTTGCACAATTTCACAAAATATTCCTGTGCTGTCTGAGATGTCAGAATATCAAGACGGCTGACTGGTCGGAAAACGTGGCGCCGTTTTGGCCTGCTGTTATCCAATCGGCACTGACATGGAAAGGCCTGACTTCTCTGCTGAGGAGTGGTATGCTCTCTCATCTCTCTCTGTACTGGTCATCACCTGCACCAAAATTAGATGATTTGTTTCATGATTTTTTTTTAATTTACATTTCAACTCGGCTTTGCTCTTGCCCTGATTTGAAGGATGGAAGACGATAAAGGGAGCACTGGTGATGCCTCTCATGATTCAGGGCTACAAGAAAGGCCTCATCAAGTTCACAATCATCACCTGCCGCAAACCCCAAGCAGCCATAGAAGGGGACGAAATTCCCATCGCGTCGCCCAGCATAGAATGATCGAATCCATGTGGTTGTGATTTGCCCATCAGAATAGACTCAGGCATGCTGTTGCCTTGTAGCTGAATAATTTTGTGTTGCCCTACCTCTGTACCTGCAAGTGCAATATAAACGTGGCTCTTAAAGCAAAATTCTCCTCAGATTCATTACAATAGTATTACTGTACTAACAAAAGAGGAAGTACAGAAATGTGAATATATGCAGACATGCTGGTGTGGATTGATTACTAATAAGAACTAAAAAATAAATGTAGGAGGTGATTCATGCTGGCTCGTCGGAAGGAACCTAGGGAAGCCCGTGGAGGAGGCACATCTGGCGCGGCTTTTGGAAGTTAGATTGTCCGGCTAGAGTTCATCATTTTTTGTAGAAATGCGGGAGTGAGCAGCGAAGACACGAGAGAGAGGCGTCTCGCGCGACCACCGATCCCTCCCCCCAATCGGTTGGCCGATTCAGAGCGTTTTCTGCTGAGTTATGTATTCTAATTTCCCATTTTCTTCGGGTATTCGCACATGAATGACCAGCAATGCATGGTAATGAATGAAACAACTCTTTACCTGGTGACCGTGACCACGATCGACGCGCAACACGCGGTCACCTGGGTGTTGCCCATGCGCACGTGCCTTCTTCCCTGCTTTCTTCTTCCTTCTCCCTGACGCCCCATTTCTCCTTCCCTTGACGAGATCTGAACTAGCATGACCAGTGCCTCGTCGCCACCACCCACCAAACGAGACGGCGGTGCCGTCACGACCGTTAGGGGAGCATCGGCGGAAAAGAAGTCGTTGTGGAAGGAGCGAGCCGAATACGAGCTACAAACTTAGGGGCGGTGATGCCAGTGTTGAGGGGGTTTAGAGGGGATGTCGGGGGCGGCGGCAGACTGGCAGAGGCTGAGATTTGAGGAGGGGCGATGCGGTGAGGCGGCCGCGGATGGTGATGGTAGGCGGGTCCGCCCGACGGCGGCTGAAGGGGTGGAGTAGATCAAGAGTCGACAGATATAGAATGCGGTGGCGGCAGGTCTCCTCCCTCACCTCTTCTTCTTCTTCGTATGCTATGCGGCAAATTCCGATAGCAAAAAGACAAATCTGGGTGTCAAATTTTGACCGGGCTGTTAAAACTAATTCATCTAGGGTTGACTAGATTAAACATGACAACCATCTAGAACACATAATTGGATCAGATCAAAAGGGTTAGATTGGGAATTGACTTATGGGTAGCTGAAGTAGATGGGATTGCCTGCTTGATGGAGGCAGTACTTTGTGTTGAAGCAGTCGAGGTGGAGGCGAGAGGGAAACCCATGGATGCCGGGACAGACCCTGGAGGTGGCCTGCGGTGGAGATGGTCTTCCCGTTGCTTCAGCACACCCTCAGATCGGAAGGGTCTTAGAGAAATGGGGGAGTGGATAAAACGTACGTGAACTCACTATATATGCATGCTGACAACAGGGGACCAAAACCATCTGTTGGTTAGGGGTGCCCCCGATTAGGGTGATACTATTGGGATCAAAGGCCACGAACGTTGGTTGCTGGCCCATCCCTCTTAACGTTACCTTTTACTCGGTCAGAGCCAAGATCAACCAACATTCTCCCCCTTGATCGTTAGGCTCAAACTTCATTCGCCCATTGTCCATAGGAATAATATATCAAAGTAAGGTGTTACAACAGCTAATGTAATGCCATTGAACCTCAATACTTATAATATACCAGCCTACTTCAAAATGGAAAACATATCACTTACTGGGAGTGGTTTATTTAGAAGGTCCTTATTTCCAGAATCAAAAGACTTTCCAGCAACCCATGCCGTCAACATAATCTCAAAATTGGGTGGCAAGCCTTCAGTAATGGATCCGTAAAACATATAAATCTTTCGTATTCACATGCTTAACATCATAAGCTTGATTCTGGATTCTATCTTTCACAACACGATACATATTGTCAATGGTTTTGGCAACGCCATTTAACTTGTTTTTACTCGCATAGAAAACTGCGTGTTCATATTGCAATAGGTGGTTTAGAAATGTTGTCTACCACCATAATTTCGGGAATAAAACTTCTTGACATACAACCTGCCCTTTAGCCTCTTAACATGCCACATGATAAATTACATCATTATTGATGCCATTAAAGTCATTCTGGAGCTTTTCCATGATATAGCTCCATATGCGAGGGTGTGGATGTAACTTAACGTGGAAACTTTAATGTCCACACATCTCGCAAGAACAATGTCTGAATAACCCACGATATCGAGGTTACCGGACTTCTTAGTGAGCATGTAAACTTTATCGCCTTGCATATCTGCAAGACTTTTGGCGGCCTTTCAAGTGGTCTATTTCTGGACTTATTTATATCTTTGCCAATTATCCCGATCGCAAACAAGGGCACATTCATACTTGAAATACTTATATTGTTTCCGACAACCGAAACATAAGGAACCGACATTATCTGATCAGCTCATAATGGTTCCTTGGACACTAAAATGTCCACCTTTATTGCCCTTAACTTTATTAGCAGGTACGATAGAGTACTAGTGCATAATATTTTCTTTCATACTCTACCGACGTATGTCGTCATAATAGAACGTATACTCCTTTTGGACCTATATCTTGGCGAGACTTAATACAAGCAAAGTATGAGGCATCACCTGATGGGGTCGCAGCATGGAAAACAAAAATTTTCCTACGCAACAAACGGAATAAACCCCAAGGATCTAGATCTACTAGATGAAGATAGCAAAGGTGAGATCCAATCTCTTACCCTTGAAGATCAACAAACGCGTTTTGTCGGTGCAGGGGTTGGCTAGTCGATCCCCGCAACTAGACTCGTCTAGTCGCGAGGAGATGTATTATCCTCGAGATCCAATCCGATGAAGTGCTACAACGGGCAGCACCTCCGCGGTATCCACACGTACGGCTCGATGAAGACGTCCACTCCTTGATCCCGCAAGCGAGGTAGACATGGCCTTGATGATCTCAGCAACACGACGGTGTGGTGGTGATGATGATGATCTCCGCGAGCAGGGCTTTGCCAAGCCAAGCAAGAGGAGAGGGAGAGGAGGAGGTGGCGCAGCAGCCCCCTAGGGCTAGAGGGGTGCGGCGGCTATGAGGTGGAGGTGGTGGTTGCGCAGCCCCCTGGGGAGAGGGGTGCGGCTAGGGTTAGGGTGGAGGAGGTGGTGCGCTAGGGTTAGGGTTTAGGGGGTGTGGTGGTGCGGCTAGGGCTCCTCCCTTAGGGTGTGCCGCACCCCCCCTTGGCCCTCTATATATAGGTGGAGGGGGGAGCTAGGGCCGGCCGGCCCTAGGACTTGCTTGACCCTCAAGCAAGCCGAGTCCCCCTAGGACTCCTCCTAGGGTTCGGCCCCCCTCCCCTTTTCTTTGGCCGGATTGGCCCATGTGGGCCTTAGGTGGTGCGGCTGGCCCAAGTGGCCAGCTGCACCCCTTTTGTCGCAACAGTGGAACATGGGGTTCCCCTGATGCGGTCAAAGTGGGTCCATCGCATATGGGCCCACCAAGGAGACACTCAAGGCCAAGACTCAAGACTGGCAGGTGGGCCCCCCCACCTGCCCTGCGACGTCCCGACGCGCGCTGCATCGACAAGCAAGGCAAAGGACTCGGGGACCCTCCGGGGCCCCCTCGACCCGGAAGCAGGCACGGAGGTCCCGGGACCCCGATGCCCGGCAGGAGGCCAGGCTCACCCCCGGGAACCAACCTCCACCGCGCCAAGAGGATAAGCTTGCCAGCTCCGGCTGGAGGCTCCTAGAAGACTTGGGCGCCAAGAAGACGGAGGCGCCAAAGGGGGGCAGAGGCGAAAAAGCTGTCAGCCTCTGTCCGCCCTCTCTGGAAAAGGTGGGCGATCTCACCTACCCCCTCTAAGAAGAATACTTGGATGAGAGGAGGCCACGTCACCTCCTAAAGAGAACCCGGAGGGTTTTCCCGCCAAAACCCCTCTGGCCCCAAGGGTGCACCTGTGGTATCCCCTTAGCCTATAAAAGGAGGACCGAGGCACCCAAGGGAGTGGGGAGCAATCATTGTTGAGTTGGAGGCTAGGCTAGGTAGCGCACAAGTCCGAGATTAGCATAGGCGAGAGGTGATCTCCTCCGGGTCAGGATCTGCTCGTCTTAACCTCTAGCCAACACCTCCCGGGTTCTCACCCGCAACCACCATTATAAAACTACACCATGATACACCACTCAATCCAGACATGCAGGAGTAGGGTTGTTAGCCTCCGGGCGGCCCGAACCTGGGTAAACTCCTTGTGTCTCTGTGATGCTTGCTAGCACGTAGATCTCGAGCGTAGGCTAAGCCCCCGGGCGGAAGACGATCTTCGGCCTCCTCTGCGCCCCATACCGAACCTATAAAGGGGGTATCCCTTACTCCCGATGTCCGTGATCCAAGACACGACATCTGGCGCGCCAGGTAGGGGGCGCAAGTGCTGATTCTTCTTCATCGGCTTCGCGTTCTTCGTCGAGATCTTCCTCAAGTTCTTCATCGGCTTCGTGTTCTTCGTCGAGATCTTCCTCGAGCTCTTCATCGACTTTGAGATCTTCAAGGAGATCTGCGTCAAGTTCTTCGTCGACCATGGCGCCAAAGAAGAGGCCCGACGCGCAGACGTCCAAGGCGGCCTCCCCTGCGCGCTCTCAGGCTACCGGCGAGCGTCGCGCTACTGTGGCAAACCGGGCTTCTCCTCCTCCACCTCCGGAGAAGGACGCTCTGGGCGGGGCAGGCGGCCCAACCCAGGGCGGCGAAGATGGTGGCGTGGAGAAGAGCATGGGCGGCAACACCGGCAAGAACCTCTCTGTCGGTGACAAGAGCGAAGGCGCCCGCACTGGCAAGGGTCAGCAGGGCACCAAGAGCAAGTCCTGCACTCTCCTCTCGGACGACGCGCAGGCCCGCCACGACGCCCTCATCACCGCCAAGGCTCTGATCTAGTTTCCACCCAGCACTGATAACCCCAAGGTCTACCAGGAGTGGCGGACCCGTGTGGAGGAACTCCTCCACTTCGCCGACGGCGGTCCCAGGTGTGAGCCCGTTCACGCCCCCACCGTCGACAGCCCCGGAGCCAAGGGAGCAGAGGCGCGAGAACCCCGGGACCCTCCCCGGGGAGATCGCCCAGGCAAACCCTCCCATGGCGGGTCGGGTGAACCGCAACGGCGGCCCGGCCATCTCCGTTGGATCATCCTCCACGCGCAACCTGGATCTGCGCAACGACCTCAACAACCGTCTCCACGAGGATGCACGCACCCGCATCGAACATCGTCGAGAGCGCCATCGACGGGAAGATCGGGACGACGACATCGCCGAGGGCTGCCTCGCCCTCTCCCCTGAGTTTCGCCAGGCCACCTGGCCCAAGAAGTTCAAGATCGACGTCCTCCGCTACGATGGCACCACCAACCCTCGGGACTTCCTGCAGCTGTACTCGCTGGCTGCGGTGGTCGCCGGGGCCGACGAGGTCATGATGGCCAACTGGTTCCCATTGGCCCTGAAGGGAGACGCTCAGTCATGGCTCCTCAACCTCCCCAAGTGCTCCATCCGATCCTGGAGGGCACTAAAGGAGGCGTTCCTGGGGGCTTTCTAGGGCGGCTACCAGCGCCCGGGAGTTCCCAGCGACCTGCACGACTTCAAGCAGCTTCCGGGTGAAACTCTCCGCAAGTTCATCCAGCGCTTCACCCAGAAGATGAACACCATCCCCAGCATCAAGCAGGAGCTGGTGATTCAGTCCTTCCACGCCAACGTTCGACATACCCGGATGCGCGAGAAGTTGAGCACTCATCGCATCGAGACTACCCGCGAGCTATGGGAGCTCGCGGACCGCTGCGCCCGTGCAGAAGAGGGGGTCAGAGTTCCCGGGGAGGAGGAACCCGAGGACAAGGCCACCCCCGCCAAGAGCAAGAAGCGGGACTCCGGTCCCGACAAGCGCGTCTTCGTCACCGAGCCTCTTCCCAAGAAGGTCAAGCCGGCCTCGACTTCTGAGGGCGATGAAGATCCATGGTGCCACGTCCACCCCGACGGCAACCACCCGCTCAAGGACTGCCGCCAAGTAAACGGCCTCGCTGCTCGCGCGCAACGTCAAGGAGGCGGGACCGGTCCAGGTGCCTGCTTCAACTGCGGACTCCACGGGCACTACTCCCGGAACTGTCCCACCAGTCGCCAAGGCGGTGGCGGCCGGGGATGGGGACGTGGTGGAGGACGTGGAGGAGGGCGCGGTGGCCAAGGCGGACGTGGGCCAAACAACGCGGAGTTCGCCGACAACGGGGACGCTCCGGCTCCTCAGGACGGCAACAACGGACAATTCCAAGAAGTCAATGGTGTCGTCGGGTGCATTCACGGGGGAGCCTCCCTGCCTCCCTCCAACAGCGCCGGCAAGATACTCGTCCGGGAGCTGAACACGGTCGCTCTGGCACCGTTAAAGCCCCTGGAGTGGTCTAACCAGGTCAACTCCTTCGACCCTGAAGATCACCCTGACAGCACTGTCGGGGTAGGGACACTGCCCCTAGTCGTGTCGCCCATCATCCACAACTTCAAGGTCACCAAGATGCTGGTCGACGGAGGCTCCAGCCTCAACCTGCTGACGGCAAAGGTCCTGGCCACTTTGCAAATCCCTTTCTCCCGCCTGCAAGACATCGGCGTGTTCCAAGGCGTGAACGGGAATATCACACGGCCTCTGGGGAAGATCTCTCTTCCGGTCACGTTTGGTGGCCCCGAGAACTTCCGCACCGAGGAGATCGTCTTCGACATCGCCGACACGCCGCTCCCCTACAACGGCATACTTGGTCGTCCCGCGCTGGCCAAGTTCATGGCCGTCTCCCACTTCGCCTACAACATGATGAAAATCCCGGCGGCCTGGGGCGTGATCAGGATCAAGGCCGACGTCAACGACGCCATCTACTGCGTCCAGAAACTGAACCAGACGGTGGCCGCAACGGCGGACACCCGACAAGACATGCAAGACGCTGGTGCTGATGCTGCTCTCGGGGGCGGAGGGAACCCCGGAAGCTCGGCACCCGCAGCCTCCAAGAGGGCGCCATTCCGCGGCGACCCGCAGATGACCAAGAAGGTGGCACTCACGAGTGACAACTCTCACACCATCACCATCGGTGCCCACCTCGCCGACAAATAGGAAAGCGCGCTCGTCGCCTTCCTTCGGGAAAATTCTGACGTCTTCGCATGGGAAGCGTCAGGGTTACCCGGTGTACCAAGGGAGGTGATCGAGCACAAGCTGGCGGTGAACACGGACGCCCGCCCCGTGAAGCAAGTTCTGCGGAAGCAGAGCAAGGAAAAGTTGGAGTTCATCGTCTCGAAGACCGACAAGCTACTCGAAGTCGGCATCATCAAGGTGGTGCCTCATCCCACCTGGGTGGCCAACCTAGTGGTGGTGCCAAAGCCGAATTCCTCCAAGCCGCGACTCTGCGTCGACTTCACAGACCTGAACAAGGCCTGCCCCAAGGACCCGTTCCCTCTACCGCGCATCGATCAGATCGTGGACTCCACAGCCGGTTGCGAGTCACTGTGTTTCCTGGATGCCTTCTCCGGGTACCACCAGATCCTGATGGCGGTCGAGGACCAGGAGAAGACGGCCTTCATCACCCCCAAGGGCTGCTACTGCTACACCCGGATGCCTTTCGGCCTCCGGAACGCTGGCGCTACCTTCCAGCGCGCGATGCAAGCGTGCCTTGGGACTCAGCTGGGCCGCAACGTTGAAGCCTACATCGACGACATCGTGGTCAAGACAAGGTTCCAGGACTCCCTCGTCCAGGACCTTCACGAGACTTTCGACAACCTCCGCGGGTCAACTTCAAGCTCAACCCCGACAAGTGCGTGTTCGGGGTCCCGTCTGGCAAGCTGTTGGGTTTCCTGATCTCCCACCGGGGGATTGAGGCGAACCCCGACAAAATCAAGGCCATCGAACGAATGGAAGCGCCCCGGCGAGTCAAGGACGTGCAGCGCCTCAACGGATGCATCACTGCACTCGGGCGCTTCATCTCAAGGCTTGGAGAGCGGGCTTTGCCGTTCTTCAAGTTGCTCAAGAAATCAGGCCCCGTGGAGTGGAACCCCGAGGCTGAGGAAGCTCTCCAATCACTCAAGAGCTACCTCGCTTCGCCACCCGTCCTCGTGGCCCCAAAGGAGAAGGAGCCCCTGCTGCTGTACATCGCGGCCACTAACCAAGTGATCAGCGCCGTACTGGTGGCCGAGCGCGACGCATCTCCAAAGAAGCCAGGCAAGGGCAAGCGTCCCGGGGACCCGTTCCCGGGGCAATCCAAGCAAGAAGGGGCGGCCAGGTGTTCAGGGGTTCGAAGATCCCAGCACCCCGCCCCCTCCCGTCATCATCGAACCACGTGTTGAGGACGAAGGAGCACACTCCAAGGCGACGCAGCCGGGGGCTACTTCGACAACACCCCGGAGCAACGAGGACGTGGAAGACGCCGAACCCGTCAAGGGGTCGGCGACCCGTAAGGTGCAGCACCCGGTCTACTTCGTCAGCTCAGTGCCGCGCGATGCCCGGGAGCGGTACCCCATGATGCAGAAGCTGCTGCTGGCGATCCTCATCGCCTCCCGCAAGATGAGGCCATACTTCGAGGGGCACCCAATCACGGTGGTGTCCAAGTACAACCTAAGGAGTCCTCTGGAGAACCCGCTGGCCACCGGACGCATCTCGGCGTGGGCCATGGAACTCCAGGGCTTCGGGCTCAAGTTCAAGCACACGGACAACATCAAGAGCCAAGCACTGGCTGACTTCACAGCCGAGTGGACCGAGACGGCGATCGACAACTCGGAGGAGGAGACGAGCCTTCCCGGGAAGTAGGATCCCGACACCTGGACCATGCACTTCGATGGCTCCTACACCAAGGGGCAAGGAGGCGCCGGGGTTGTCCTCACCTCACCAACCAGTGAACGCTTGAAATACATCGTCCAAATGCACTATCAAGGAAGCATCTCCAACAACACGACGGAGTACGAAGGTCTGCTCGCGGGACTTCGTGCTGCCATCGGCCTCGGCATCGGCAAGATCATCGTCAAGGGTGACTCTCAGCTAGTCATCAAGCAAGTCAACAAGGAGTACGCCTGTCCTCAGATGGCGCCATACGTCGAAGAAGTGTGGAAACTCCAGCGGCGCTTCAGTAGCTTCAGAGCTGCTTACGTGTCGCGGGAGGAAAACACACCTGCGGACGAGCTATCGCACCTAGCGTCCAAGCGAGAACCGGTACCTCCCGAGATCTACATCGAGGTGCTCAAGCGACCTTCAGTCTCTCCCGAGAGGCTGAAGCCAAGTTCTTCAACGACAAAAGAGGCTGGCAACCCTTCTACACTGACAACACGGGTAGCCAGCCCAGAAGCCCAAGACCCAGCAGTGCCCGCGGCCGAAGAAGCTCTGCTTCCTTCTGGCCAGGAGGTACTGCTGGTGGAACGGACCCACCCTCATCAAGTACATGGTGGAGCACGTCCTTCCGGAGGACGACCACGAAGCCGAGCAAGTGGCCCGACGGGCAAAGCTCTACGTCCTAATCGACGGCGAGCTCTACCGGCGGCGCGAAAATGGAGTCAAGCTACGATGCATATCGCAAGAACAAGGCCGAGAACTACCGAGGGACATACACGAAGGGATATGCTCAAGTCATGTGGCTTCAAGATCTTTGGCGGGGAAGGTTTTCCGCCAAGGGTTCTACTGGCCAGCGGTGCTTCATGACGCGGAGCAGCTAGTCAAGACCTACGAAGCTTGCCAGTACTACGCCAAGAACACGCACCAGCCAGCTCAAGCGTTGCAGCCGATACCAATCTCCTGGCCGTTCGCGGTCTGGGGGCTGGACATCGTCGGCAAGATACCAAAGTCTGTGAGAGGTCACGAGTACCTATTCATGGCAATTGACAAGTTCACAAAGTGGGTGGAAGCAATGCCAGTTCCACGTCAGATGGCTCAGGCCGCCATCAAGTTCATCGAAGGAATCATCTACCGATTCGGAGTACCAAACAGAATCATCACCGACAATGGCACTCAGTTTACAAGCAAAGCCTTCCTCAACTTCTGCGAAGAAATGGGCATCAAGGTGTGTTTTGCCTCGGTGTCCTACCCAAGATGCAACGGTCAAGTAGAGCGAGCAAATGCAGAAGTTCTCAAGGGATTGAAGACCAAAGCCTTTGACAAGCTGGAGAACAAGGGAAAAAACTGGATTAATCACCTTGCCAAGTGTACTGTGGTCACTCAGAACAACACCAAGCAGAGCCACTGGAGAGACACCCTTCTTCCTCGTCTACGGAGCAGAAGCTGTCCTGCCATCAGAACTCAAGTACGGATCACCCCGGGTGCTCGCATATGATGAAAACACGCAAGAAGAGCGAAGGATCGATGACATAAACCTGCTGGAAGAGAGTAGGTGCCGGGCCTCCTTACGGTCAGCTCGGTACCAGCAAGGACTCCGCCGATACCACAGTCGTCATGTTCGCTCGCGGGAGCTGCAACCCGGAGACATGGTACTCCGCAAGAGGCAAAGCATGCAAGGCCTGAACAAAATGTCATCAAAGTGGGAAGGACCCTTCCGGGTGACACATACCCTGAAACCCGGAACGGTGTACCTTGAGGACGAGCAAGGCCGGCCGGAAGGCAACGCCTAGAACATCGAGAATCTTCGGAAATTCTACCCCTGATTACGAACATGAATCGCAAACGTCGGATCCGTTAAAGCACGCCCGGGGGGCTAGTGTTCTGTAATAGGGTGTAAGAATCGGCGCCAGGAGAATAAAAGATAAGTTATTTCAATTCCCGTGAGCCTCAATCCTTCCATGGAAGCGTGTTATCCTTAGCAACCCGTAAGCAGGGGGCTAGTATGTGCCGGTGGCAGACGGGTAGAAGCGCCGTGAGTGGCCTCTCAGGCAAAGGCACCGCCGCCCGATCATGCCGTACTGCTGCGGAAAGGGGAATCGAGCAGTGCTGTGGTGAAACGCACCTCACCACAGAAATGTACTACCAACTATGCTTGCGGTTTGCTTTGGATAACATGCTAGCATGATAGGAAAGAGGGTCCATTCTTTTCCTACTGAAAGTTTGCTGTGTGTAGCTCCTTCCCGAGGCAGGATTGGGCGGCGGGACATCGCAGGAGTTCGACACCCGGGAAGGACTGGATGGGCCGGAGGCGCGACAGGAAAACAAATAAGTTCTTGCATCAGCATCTTGCATTTAGGCATAACATCTCGCTTGGAGTCAATATACCATCGACCTGCGCATGCTTGACGGTTGATGAGAGCCTTTGCGGGGGTATGCGACCACCCCAGTGAACGGTCCGTTTCCCTCTGGCCTAGTACCCGTGGACAGTGGCGAAGGACTCCCGGAAGGTATAGTCCGACTTAGGGGGTACATCTATCGTCCAGAGGTAGAGTGCCTTGGCACCTAAGCGGCCTCCTCTGAATACCAGACGGCGCGTTAGTGCAAAGGAAGATTTGGGAAATGACCCCGGGAGTTGAGTCTAGGGTTGCATACATCCGAATTTACATTCTGAATTACATTCTTGAATTTACATTCGGTTGTGCGACTACTAGACCCTGTGCTACTAAGGCCAGCTTGGAGTTAGCGCTCCTTGCTGTGCGCCCTTGCCTTGTCTGCGCCCAATGGGGGACCTCTCAATTCCCGGGGATGCCTGGGAGGAGAGGGAGAACCCGGAAGGATTTTTTTCAGGCGTCTCCTGGCTGTCTGGTACGTCCGGGCGCCAGGCAGCGGAGCAGGGAGACCACCTCGGCCGCCACCTCGCTCATGGCATTGTCGTCCGCCTGCGACAGGGGACAAGTTCGGTCAGGGTCTAGACCAGGCCCAAGAGGAGCGAGGGGCCGAGAAAGACGCAACACTGACCTGTTCGATGGCGTTGAACTCTTCCCAGAGCTGGGATGCCTCCGGGATCCCCGCGGTCTTTTCCTTCAAGGCCGCCAGAAGTTGAGCCCTGCGGAGCGCACGCACCCGAGACTCCTCCTGGGCTGCGGGACCAGAGATCATCGCCAAGCGTGAAACGCCCATAGCGAGGGCCAAGCGCGACATCACCTCGTCTTCTTCTCTAGTGGCACGGGCCCCAGTTCCCCTGGGAGCCTCCGCCGCACCCCGGTTCACGGACGCCGCCGTCGACGTCCCAGAGAAGGACATCCCTACCTCCCCCGACATGGCCCTGTGGTTTGTGAAGGGGCAGGAAGGGCAAGAAGAAAGAGACAGTAAGACTAAGGGTGACCAAGGAGCTGGGTCTAGAGAGCCTTTTATAGGCCCTCTGTCCCCCACTGGCCCCTCTGACGGATCAACTGGCGCCGCAATCAAGAGCGATTTTTGCAGTAAACCATTCTCAATCGCGTCTATTTAGTTTGAAGGCCAAGCGTCAGCAAGAGTACAAGTTTTTCGTCATCCAAAGGTCTACAATGGGGCCTACTTTTTACAAAGAAAAGGTTGGCTCCTACGCAAGCAAGGAGCATCCCCGCACCACGGAAGGCGCTACTTCCAGAAGTACGTAGACGAGGCCGCCAAGAAGGAGGTCAAGGACATCTTCGGGGGGCGCTGCCGCGGTGCCACCCCCGCACCTTCAGGGAAGCGGGCTCCTCTCAGCCTTGATGATGAGGGAGTCCTCTTCATCTTCATCATCGTCCTCTTCGTCGTAGCTGCTACTGCGACTGCTGCTGTCGCTCTCCGCGCAGCAATCCTCGCGTCCTCCATCGGCATGGAAGATCTTCATGGAGAGCGTCTCATCCCCGTCGTACTCGAACGACAAGTACTGCCCCCGGGTAAGGCGACGGGAGCGTGCGAATGCTTTCCATCCCTTCCCCAGGAGCATGGAGCCGTCGACGGTGTACTCCGCTTCGACCCAGGAGGGGCCGTTGGGACAGCCCTCGACCTGCAGCCAGTAACCGGTGGGCCGGCCGTCGTCCGCGTCCACCGCCGCCTGCGAAGGAGTCCGGCAGATGAAGCCGGCCGCGTAGACTTCTATCCAGATCCACGACGAACTCGAACGGAGGGAAGCCGGTGTGGGTCGTCCTCCTCGAGGGAGGGCTCGGCGAACCTCCCGCTCCGCGACTTCCATGACCTCTGCTTCCACGACCGCGGCCGCCGCCGCGACCGCGCCTCGCTCGGCCTCGGGGGCAACTCTCCGCGACTACCGGACGCCACTTCTGCTCCTGCCGAGGACGAGCGCAGGCGACCAGCTCCTCTCTTAGCCCCCGCCATCGACGTGCTTGCTGCTGGGGAAGAGTGGGGCTGAGGAAGGAGTGAAGACAAATGAAGATCCTGAGGGGTGTCCCCAACTTTAAGAAGGCTCGGATACGCTTTCAGCGGCCGTCACCTTGCTTTCCCAAGAATCGAGGAGGCTGGCAGAATTACTCCACCTGATGGATAACTTCGAGACCCGTGGGATGCGCACCTCCGTAGTGCGCGGCTCTGGCGGATGTGACAAGACGATCAAGACCTGACGCCGGGGACCCACTATGACTCTTTTTGGTCATAGCCCCGGCGGTAGAAGGGCGTGGCTGCCGGGACTATGCCCGGGGGCTACTGTCGCAACAGTGGAACATGGGGTTCCCCTGATGCGGTCAAAGTGGGTCCATCGCATATGGGCCCACCAAGGAGACAGTCAAGGCCAAGACTCAAGACTGGCAGGTGGCCCCCCCACCTGCCCCACGGCGTCCCGACGCGCGCTACATCGACAACCAAGGCAAAGGACTCGGGGACCCTCGGGGCCCCCTCGACCCGGAAGCAGGCACGGAGGTCCCGGGACCCCGACGCCTGACAGGAGGCCAGGCTCACCCCCGGGAACCAACCTCCACCGCGCCAAGAGGATAAGGTTGCCAGCTCCGGCTGGAGGCTCCTAGAAGGCTTGGGCGCCAAGAAGACGGAGGCGCCAAAGGGGGGCAGAGGCGGAAAAGCTGTCAGCCTTTGTCCGCCCTCTCTAGAAAAGGTGGGCGATCTCACCTACCCCCTCTGATAAGAATACTTGGACGAGAGGAGGCCATGTCGCCTCCTAAAGAGAACCCGGAGGGGTTTTCCCGCCAAAACTCCTCCGGCCCCAAGGGTGCACCTGTGGTATCCCCTTAGCCTATAAAAGGAGGACCGAGGCACCCAAGGGAGGGGGGAGCAATCATTGTTGAGTTGGAGGCTAGGCTAGGTATCCTTTACTCCCGGTGTCCGTGATCCAAGACACGACACCTTTGGTCCATGTGGGCCCCATACAATATGGAGGTCCCACTTCTAGACCCCTCTAGAACATTCTAGAACCTTCTGGTACCCTATACAAATATTCCAGAACTTTTCCGATACCTCCGGAAACCACTTTCCTTATATGAATTTTATTCTCCGGACTCCTCCGGAACTCCTCGTGACGTCCGGGATCCCATCCGAGACTCCGAATCACCATTCGTTCATTCCATCATTTAATTCATCGCAAAACCTAATTTCATCGGAGCATTAAGTGTGTGACCCTACGGGTTCGGGAATGCATAGACATGATCATATCAATAATTAATAGCGGGACCGGGATGCCCATATTAATTCCTATACACTCAACGAAACTCTTTCTTGATTGAACCACGATGCCAGAGATTCAATTAATCTCATATACGATTCCCTTTGTCTCACGATATTTTACTTGCCCGAGATTTAATCGTTGACATCCCCATGTCTAGTTTAATATCTTTACCGGCAAGTTCTCTTTACTCATCCATAATATAGGATCCCGGTGATTACATCCTAATCACATGTCTGCAGAGATTTTGATGCTATATTACCGAGAAGGCCTGGAGATATCTTCTCCATCACATGGAGGGACAAATCCCACTCTTGATTCATATCACCCAACAACCCACCGTCGGAGATACCTGAAAGCCACCTTTATAATCACCCAGTTACGAAGTGACATTTGATGTCCACAAAGTATTCCTCTGGTGAACGGGAGTGATATAATCTCATGGTCTAAGGAAACTATATTTGGCATATTAAAAGTGTTGACAACAAAACTTTGTGACACGATTAATTGTAACGCTTTATTATTTGGGTCATGTCCATCAAGTCATTCTCCCAATGACGATACTCCGTCATCAAGTGACTATAACAAGTCCATAGTTAGGAAACTCTAACTATCTCTTGATCAACGAACTAGTCCTGTAGAGGCTCACTAGGGACTCCTGGTGTTTATATTCCACACATGTATTATGTTTCCATTTAATACAATTATAGCATGGATAATAAACTATTATCATAAACATGACTATGCTTAATAAACCATTTTATTATTGCCTCTAGGGCATATTCCCAACAGTCTCCCACTTGCACTAGAGTCAGTAATCCAGTTTACATTTTCCTCGATCCAACACTCATGGAGTCTCACTCATGAAGTCTCAGTGCTTGATCATGTTTGCTTGTGGAAGAGGTTCTGTCCGTGCTCTGTACTTATACAGTTCTTTTATGTACTTTGCAAAATTGTAACTGTCACCTAAATTGACATTACTTTATCATCACATGATAAACTTCTTATCATCCCATGATAAAACTCATTATCATATAATGAATATAATATGTATGGTTATAGAGTGACATATTTGTTTCTCTTATGCCTACAAGACGTATGATCAGTCAAAAGGACTTTCACATAGCATGTGCATCCGGAACTCACTCAATCTTGAAACAACATTTCTCGAACCAAAATATTATATCTATTTAATCCTTGAATTAATCATATACGCCCATATGTTGTAGACTTAACAAATCGACAGTGAACCCTTGTCACTTCGATATTTCTGATCATGCTTTCGCTGCGCTTCTGATTTTAAGAGATCCCAATTTAGATTGTTTTTATGACTTCAACCAAGTCTACCACTTACTAAATTCTTCTCAACTTCATGAAATGACTCCTCATTTAACATGTTCTTCCAACTAAGAACTTGGGTCACATATCGTCAAATACAAACACATGGTTTTTATATGTTTAGACCTATGAAGAATTCATAGTGAATACCAACATATCCTCCAACCATCAATTTTGTACTGAGTTCTCAACTCAATGCTTCACCTATTTCTCACAAGCAGATGAACCTTTCCTCTCTTGTTTTATTTTGAACTCCTTCAAAAACTTGTTTAGGTTAAACATCCTGACTTTAATGTTTATCAAACATATCTATCCACCATAGATACATCCATCTCCATGGATATTTGACGTTCAAACTAACTTCACAAGTTATGCATTGGTCCATGACAATATTTACAACATTCATGAAATCTCCATTTCACTCAAAACAAGATGTTGTAAACTCCCACTCAAATATACACCATACACATATTAAATTGTGAAACCACTTTGGCTCCCACTCAGAAATATGTTATCTCTATATTTGACCATGATTAACTAGTTCCCATTCAAACATATGTCACCACATATTTTGATTATGGAAAATAGTTTCTGCTCTAACTTAATATATGTCACCACATATGTTAATTAGATCCCACTCAGTTTCTTATGCATTTCTCGATACTTTGGACTCCTCCAAAATTTTAATTAACTTTTAAAAATTGAGAACTCATATATGAAACGCTAGTACCTTGCTAGCTTCAAGTTTTATTTATTCCACACAAACCTCTTTGCAAAATAAATGTGTGAAACATTGTTTTCACAAAATCAAGTAACAATTACTTTGTGATTTAAACTTAACATAGAATGACTCTTAGTCACTTTCGTATTTAAAGTTTCTATTTCTTCTTTGTAGTTTTGTAGGTATGTCTTGTTTCACAAACATGACAAGTAAATCATGAATATTATTTTGCAACCTGACAAAATTTAATATTCTTGAATCCTACTTTTCTTCAGACAAGCTAAACCGAAAATCCAATGATCACCATCATTAAATTATTTATGTGTCAAGTTTTAACCAACATAGCACTTTACATATGTGCCACTTGATACATAAACATACAAGTTTTTAGCTTTCTCAATTTATTCCAACAATTCATTTATCCATGAAACCATTTCACGATAAAACCACTAAAATACTTAACACCACCAACAAATTGGTTTGTCCCTTTTAGTCTCACATTGTGAAATCTCTATTCATAATCTCATATGAATATACTACAAAACTCCATTTGCTATAGTTTCTAATTATCTCATAATTACTGAAACCACTGTTTTCCATAACTTATATGCGAAATGCAAATCATTAAATAGATCCTTTATTTAAAACCTGAGTGTTATCAAAAATTAAATCTAAATGATATCAATAAAACCTTAATTCGAAAACCCCCCTTTTGTAAGACCACACAATATCAAAATACAATGTGACTACAATATTTCAGGGTGCATCAAAACACTTTTGAATAAACTCTAAATATTGCAATTTGTGATAACACTTGTCACAAGTCTGCATACTAAACAATAACTCAAATATTTCGTCTCTTTTGATCAAATCGAAAAGACTCAATTATCTTGTTAACTTAATATCCTTTACTTCCAAAAATTATATGGTTCCATCATAACTTGAATAAATACATCTATTCACTCATTCATGATGAAGCACATAAAGTAACGATGTCTCTTATTCACTGAAAAATACAACCAACACTTGTGTTTATTTCCAGCTACTCATGGCATTTTCAGAAAATGGCATTTTAATCACACTACTTAGTGATGCGCATCAAAATGCTCCTCAACACTATAGCACAATTAAAACAAATCTCATCATCAAGTATTGGATATTTTAGTATGTTTCATATTTTACAAAAGTTTAACTAACCATCGTTTAAATCAAACAAAGGACAATAATTTCATAATCGAAACATGATCACCAAAAAGGATTACTCATGAAAATAGAACAACCACTTGTCTTTAACATGAATGACCGTCTCACAAACCGAGACACACTAATTTAAGATCACACTTAATTCGATTACAAAACTCATTCAAATCCTCTAATTTAAAGCGATAAATGTAGAAGTGGAATGTCGCCAGCATCAACTCCTTGATAGCCATCTTTCTGCGAAATCCACTCAGTCCTTCCATGCACTTCTCAAACGGCAGGCCCTGTTTTCACAAAACAGCACAAGTATCAAATACTTAGCTCACCATAGATGCAAATGGGACATTAAACATTCATAACTTGTATATCAAAATATACCTTCTGCATTGACTACTTCTCCTGCTATGGGCTCTACTATGACATGACGCAGTCGAGACACAAACTCACAGAAGGTGATCGAATCTCCTCTCATGACATAGTCTCTGACATAATTCTTGAAGCTGGGGGGTGATGCATGTAAAATGCATACATGAACTTTGCACTATTATACTTCTATTCCATTCATATTTGCATCATATAAGGGGTATATTACTGTTATATAATGATTTTTGGTAATTAATAATGATTTCCCCTTTTTATGGAATTAATCCTGCGCAGGCAGAAAACCCCTATTTCTTTCCTTATTTGTTTCAGGGCCTTAACGACGTCATAATGAGCTGAAAATTTACGGGGATCATTATTTTGGAAGGAGGAAGACCTAGGAGCGAAAGAAGCAAGCGAACGGAGGCCGGAGGGGCAAAAGAGGGTGCCCCACGTGGCCAGGTACAGGGGCCGCATGGGCCCACCTCTTTTGGCCCTCGTGGCCCCGTTTGCGTCGATCCTTCGCCCTGAAGCATCCTCGTGACCTAAAAACGCCTATATAAAGAGCCCCCCGACGTTTTTCGGAGGGAGAGCCGCCACACGAGAGAAACAAGAAACAGGGACCAGGAGGCTGCAGATTGGAGGGGGAAACTCCGGTGGAGCGCTGCCGGAGAGGTCTCCTTCTTCTCCATCGACATCTCCACCGTCTCCATGATGAAGAGGGAGTAGTCCATCTCTGGACTATGGGTTTGTGGCAGTAGCATATGTATCTCTCTCTCTTGAGCTTCACTATTTAGCACCGTATTAGCTGCTGAACATGATTACGGTCATCGTTGTATTATCTTTGTGGTGGATCTTTTTATGAGTTAATATATGTTCAGATTGCAATGTTTATTTCAGTTATGAAAGTAGATGCATATTATGTACCCCGTTCTTGTATCCTTGTTTTGATCAAGCATGTTTATGAGAGCGTGTGAGGGGGAACGTGTGCATTAGTTGGAGTAACGGGGGTGGTGATGTGATAAGCTGACAACTTAATATCGTGATCCATTGGGTGTTTACCTTACTTTGTTGCCTCACTAGGGATAAACCAAAATACCATGTTGCAAGGTATGAGGAGTGACAAGCCTCTACCTATGACTAGATCCAGCATGTTCTTATTTTCACTTCATGTCATTAATCTTAAGGCTATACTCTGAGTCATCTTAATTATTGAGGTGTTAGGATTTAGTTCGCATCTTGGTGGAGTATTAGTTCGCATCTCATATGTTAATCCTATGTCTACTTATTTGCCACACTATATTAAAGAGAAAGTGCATGTGCGAAACCATGAACCCCGGTCCATTTTTAATCATAAGAAACAACTTTCCAACCACTTTTAAGCATTTTCTACATTCAGCCATTTTAAAATCAGAAAATACAAAAACACTTTTATTCATTGCATACACATATAAAAACCCCAAAAATATCATCCATCATCATTACTATCATCCTTGCATTACTACTTACCACCATTGCATATTTATTTACTGTTTTGCATTCATTATTATCTTAATATCATTCTCACACCTTGTGCTTGACAACCATTTGGTGAGGTTGAGGGCACAAAGCAATCTACTTTGTTTGCAGGAAATCTAGAGAAGGACAAGGAGATAAAATCCCCACTACTGATTCCCCGAGAGTTCGATATTAAACCCTCGAGTCACCCTCGTGGGGAAAAAACTTCCACTTCTACATACTCTGCACTTGGAGGCTCAACCTATCCCATATATTATTTTCAGGGTATCAAGAGTGCTTGTTGGCGTAGTTGAGGGAGAAACACTCTCATCAATTCCGTCATCACGTGTTTTTTCTGGCGCCGTTGCCGGGGAATCATAGCTGGAAGGTTTTATCCAAGGATATCACAACAAAGTCAACTTCATCACCAACTTGTGCTAACACCTAAGCTTGGGGAGGTTGCACCTACGTGAGCATCATCTTGTCCATCTTTACCTTCAAGCATTTTATTTTGTTTTGTTATTGTCTTGCATATCATTTTTAGATTTCGGTTTGCATATTTTATTTTCAGTTTTGCATTTTGTTTTGCATTAGTTAATTCGGTTTGCATTATTCAGTGTCATTTTATTTCAGTTTGCATAAAAAATTAAAACACATAAAAACTTGCTAAATTGGGTGATAGGACTAAGTTGTGTGACTACACAAATACTCCAAATGATCAATTTATTGCTAAACCTATTACCACAACTGAGATACAAGCTGATGGCTATGAATTAAGTCCTAGTTTGTTGAACTTGATAACTAGGGAGCAATTTGGTGGTAGTGCTGTGGAGGATGCCTCTATGCATCTTCATGATTTTGTTGAAATCTGTGACATGCAAAAATTTAAGAATGTTGAAAGTGATGTTCTAAAACTGAAATTATTTCCTTTCTCACTTAGAGGAAAAGCTAAGGAGTGGCTGCATTCATTACCTACTGATAGCATTAAAACTTGGAATGATCTGAAAGAAGCTTTCATTAGAAAAAATTGTCCCTCTTTTAAAGATTGGCTACATAAAAACAAACTGACCAATTCTATGGACAATGAGCAAGAAACTAGAAGTGAGGAAGTACCCCTGTTAAAAAACAAGTTTGGGTCAAAAAGGAAAAGAAAGTTAAAGATCCTTTGCTTGATTTAGAGAATTGTACCTTGCATGAATTAATATCTATCTTACAAAAATTAGCAAGTGATCCTTCTATTGGTGTTAACCAATCTGGTTTTGGTTCCTATATTGCTAATCATGTCTTGAAAGAAAAAATTGCTAGATACAATAAAAAAGCTATGATACCACCTAAGCTTGGGGATATATGGATCCCCAAGGTGCTAGTAACTATTGGAAAAGAGACACACCATGCCATACTTGATCTAGGATCTAGTGTCTCTATTTTATCTAAAGAATTATATGAAGTACTTGAATTAAAGAATCTTGAAAAATACTCTGTTGAACTTGCACTTGCTGATAATACCATTAAACGTGCTTTAGGAAAAGTAAGTGATGTTATGGTAGAGTTACATATGACTTTTGTACCTGTGGATTTTCTAATCATGGATATGGAGAATAAAACCTCTAGTCCTATTATTCTTGGAAGACCTTTTCTTCGTACCACAGGGGCTATTATTGATTCAAAGGAAGGGAATGTGAAGTTTCAGTTTCCACATAAGAAATGCATGGAACACTTCCCAAGGAAGAAGGGCACAACTTTTAAGCTCCCTCATGAGCTTCATCTTCGGTAAACAACAAGTAAGTAAGCCTAGCTATATGGCTATAAAGAAAGCGCTTTACGGGAGGCAACCTGGTTGTTTTTATTTGGATTTTCTTTGTGTCCTCTTGCTGTAACAAGAGATTGTTTTCTTAGCTTAGTTTCTGGAATTTTTAATAAAGTGTCAAGTTTTACCTATTTTGGTTTGAAAAAGTTGCTACTTCTATTCGGAGATTTTATTCCTGCACGAAGTCTGTGCACGGTTTGATTTTTAATTGCTATTCTGTAACTCCGATTGAGCTGAGATTTTAACTGTAACTGCAACATTTCATCCTCTGTATGCCTGAATTTTTTCAGAATTTTTAGATGAGTTTAAGTAGGACAGAAAAATACGTTTTGCTGCTGCTGTTTTTCTGGACAGATTCTGTCCCATATTGTTTTATGTATAGTTTGAACTTTTGAGTTGAATCTTTTTGATCCAATTGAGTTTATGAGTGGGCATACAACATTATACACTCTATGATCATTCATATGAATTTTATTCCATGGATTATATGCAGCAAGAAGCCTATTTGTTTATCTCTACTAATATCACCCCACAGAAAAGAAATTGGAGAAACAGTGTTTTGAAGTTTTTTCACAGGGATTGGAGGAGATGCACCATGAGTTATCCAAGGATGGTGAAAACCATAAGCTTGGGGATGTGGAGAACATCCCCACTGAACCAACATACTCTCGGTTTGTACACGTCTAACTTCTGTTTTTCATTTGAAACACTTTATCGCATAAACTTGGAGCGTCTTTTTGTTTGTTTTTGCTTTGATTTTTATTTTGTGAGACCAACACACTATCATTTATATATGAGAAAGCTACTGGAAATATGGGTTTAAATATCTTGCATGCTTTTGTTTTATTGGGAAAAGGGATGTCTAAGTTGATTTTTAATGACACATATAGTTGCATGATTCATGAGCTTCTTTATGACTAATAATTTGCAAATGCTTTATCATGAGCTATCTTTTATTCATGTTTTGATGTTGTATGTTATTTCACCTTGTTTGACATAAATTTGTTAGTTCTATGGACACTCATGCATGCATCTAGATGATCATCTTTCTCCCTTTTGCTAGCCCAAAAATTCCAACAAGTAAAAACTTGTTTCCAGCACCCTCAACCCAAGTTTTTCCAGTGAGTCCACCATATCTACCTATTAGCTTTATGTTATTCCAAGTGTGTTTACCATGTTATTTGTGTTTTCTATACCTCTAAATGAAAATGATTATGTTATTTATTGTAATGGGAAAAGTTGGTTAAAAAGCTCTCTCGAACTTGATGCACACTTTATTTTTATTGCATTTAATAAACATGAACCAGTGTGATTAATATTATGATGATAGTGGCTTGATAAATGTTTAAGGTTGGGAGTTAGCCCATATGTGCTGTCACATGCAAAGCTTTCAACATGTTCCATCATTTATTTAGTTGATATCATGTAATTTTGTTTATGGATGCCTATCATGGTGAAATAATGTGGAAATAGAGTAAGTTTAAATGAGTTTGTATAAATGGTTAGAGAGAAACCTGGGCCGCTAATCTAAGCCATGCATCATTCATGGTGGAAATTTACTTACATGCTATTTTGAACTTTCTGTGATACACCCTACAATAAAAAGCTATATCAAGTGGTAAATAAAAACGGTGATGAGGTTGTTCATTATGTTTGTTTGTCTTGTTGTTTTGATGTGGGCTTGATCCATATCATGGGACAAGAGGTACCCCAGTTGAGGCTCTTGATGATACCATTATTACTTAGAATGATAGATAACTTAAACTTACTTTGTTTCCCAAGTTGAGTAATCATGGTGTAGGTACTTGTATTCAAGGGGCATGAGACATCTAACCTTTACTTTATCAAGGCCACTACTCATATTTGCTTTCACATTTAACTTTAATCATTCAAGATGCTATGATAGGGGAATGAGAGCTTGACACCAAGTATTACCATTGCAATCAATAACTCAAGTAGAATAGTTTGGAGGATAGATGAAACTTATGCATGTTTTACCTCTACTCATTTATACATCTTTTCCAAAGTGTCCACCTTTTATATTCAGATTTTCATCTACACTCTATGGACCACAAGTATGCAAAAGTAAGAACGTCCATATTACTATCTTTTATGTTACACTTTGTGAACTATCATTGAACATCCTTGCATTGAATACTTGATATCACTTTATAAACTGTTTGCATATTGCTACTTCTTTGAATAATGAATCATTTGACTTTATGTAGCAGTAGCAATCATCTTTTATATCCATGTTGTTATTATATTGCAAAGTTCATGTTAGTTTTATCACTTTCATACTCGAGGACGAGCATGAGTTAAGCTTGGGGATGTTGATGCATGTAAAATGCATACATGAACTTTGCACTATAATACTTGTATTCCATTCATATTTGCATCATATAAGGGGTATATTACTGTTATTCAATGATTTTTGGTAATTAATAATGATTTCCCCTTTTATGGAATTAATCCTGCGCAGGCAGAAAACCCCTATTTCTTTCCTTATTTGTTTCAGGGCCTTAACAACGCCATAATGAGCTGAAAATTTACGGGGATCATTATTTTGGAAGGAGGAAGACCTAGGAGCGAAAGAAGCAAGCGAACGGAGGCCGGAGGGGCAAAAGGGGGTGCCCCACGCGGCCAGGTACAGGGGCCACATGGGCCCACCTCTTTTGGCCCTCGTGGCCCCGTTTGCGTCGATCCTTCGCCCTGAAGCATCCTCGTGACCTAAAAACGCCTATATAAAGAGCCCCCCGACGTTTTTCGGAGGGAGAGCCGCCACACGAGAGAAACAAGAAACAGGGACCAGGAGGCTGCAGATTGGAGGGGGGAAACTCCGACGGAGCGCTGCCGGAGAGGTTTCCTTCTTCTCCATCGACATCTCCACCGTCTCCATGATGAAGAGGGAGTAGTCCACCTCTGGACTATGGGTTTGTGGCAGTAGCATATGTATCTCTCTCTCTTGAGCTTCACTAATTAGCACCGTATGAGCTGCTGAACATGATTACGGTCATCGTTGTATTACCTTTGTGCTGGATCTTTTTATGAGTTAATATATGTTGAGATTGCAATGTTTATTTCAGTTATGAAAGTAGATGCATATTATGTACCCCCGTTCTTGTATCCTTGTTTTGATCAAGCATGTTTATGAGAGCGTGTGAGGGGGAACGTGTGCATTAGTTGGAGTAACGGGGGTGGTGATGTGATAAGCTGACAACTTAATATCGCGATCCATTGGGTGTTTACCTTACTTTGTTGCCTCACTAGGGATAAACCACAGGGCCGGGCCCAAAGTGGTGCCAGATGTGCGGCCGTCACAGGGCCCATAAAATTTGGGGGCCCAAAATTTGTGTAGGCCTATATACACTTAGGTAGAAATCTAAAAATAATTGGGCTGGCCGGCAGGATCCAACGCGCTGGGCCGCATCCTGGACGAGTATCGATCAATTCCCAGCTCGTGTCTTCGCTCGATCGGCCTCTCGCGATTCCCCAGGCACACGAACAACCGAACAAATAGAAGACTGAATACCGGGGATAAATGGATCGCATGCATACTCTAGGGTCTGTGTTTGGTTAGCTAAAGTTGCTCTCTAATCTACACAACTTCGTAGGTTCTATTTCTATGTTCAGTTTCGAGTTTCGTCAGTTGTACCTTCTCAATTTCGAACCGATGCTCTGAACTTCTTAAACGAATTTCGCAGTCATTTGACTGTTTGAAATATATTTTTACGAGCAATTTCATCTTAAAACAGGTACCCTGCCGACAACATTAAAAAAATTAGTTTAAATTTTCATGTGCGATAGGGCCTAGGTTTAGAGTTTCGCACAGAGCCCCGGATTTTGACGGCCCGGCACTGATAAATCAAAATACCATGTTGCAAGGTATGAGGAGTGACAAGCCTCTACCTATGACTAGATCCAGCATGTTCTTATTTTCACTTCATGTCATTAATCTTAAGGCTATACTCTGAGTCATCTTAATTATTGAGGTGTTAGGATTTAGTTCGCATCTTGGTGGAGTATAAGTGAGACTAATAATCAAAAGGTCTCTATGTTAGGACATGATGCCCATATAATTAGTAACATGTCATTAAACTTGTTTGCAATCTCATATGTTAATCTTATGTCTACTTATTTGCCACACTATATTAAAGAGAGAGTGCATGTGCGAAACCATGAACCCCGGTCCATTTTTAATCATAAGAAACAACTTTCCAACCACTTTTAAGCATTTTCTACATTCAGCCATTTTAAAATCAAAAAATACAAAAACACTTTTATTCATTGCATACACATATAAAAATCCCAAAATATCATCCATCATCATTACTATCATCCTTGCATTACTACTTACCACCATTGCATATTTATTTACTGTTTTGCATTCATTATTATCTTAATATCATTCTCACACCTTGTGCTTGACAACCAATTGGTGAGGTTCAGGGCACAAAGCAATCTACTTTGTTTGCAGGAAATCTAGAGAAGGACAAGGAGATAAAATCCCCACTACTGATTCCTCTAGAGTTCGATATTAAACCCTCGAGTCACCCTCGTGGGGAAAAAAATTCCACTTCTACATACTCTGCACTTGGAGGCTCAACCTATCCCATATATTATTTTTAGGGTATCAAGAGTGCTTGTTGGCGTAGTTGAGGGAGAAACACTCTCATCAATTCCGTCATCAGGGGGAAGCGAGCGCAACACCCTATCTATCGCCAATTTGTCAGTCATCTCGTAGTTCCAAACATCCACCAGAGTGTAATACAACCTATGCATCTTCCTCAGGTGTTGTTCCAAGCAAGTGTTTTCTTCCATCTTAGTTGAAAGAAATTCATCCAGAACCTCGAACCTTGCAACTCTAACTTGCGCTATGAACCTACTCTTAAGCTCATTGACAATCTCCATTGCACTCAAGTTCTCAAATTGGTTGCCAAGGTCAATGTTCATGAAGGTGCGCACCAACCACTGGACTCTCAAGTAGATGGTCTGCTGATTGTACCATTCCATGTACCCTTCATAGTCTGCAGCAACATCTGGGCATTCTTCTAAAGGTTCATCTATCACGTAGAGCTCATGATTTTCATAAAGGGTTTCTCTCAGACGCATGAACCAAGTAGCAAAGTTTGCCCCATCCTCACGCAGCTCCTCAGACAGAAACATCTTTCCGTAGTCACCCATGATCTACAAAGATTTTGCAAAGACATTTTCTTAGGACTAATTGTTTATGATAATTTAGTTCATCTTAATCAAATTACTACATGAACTCCCACTAAACTTAACATCTCTCAGGTTGTTTAGTGACACACGATCCAAATCTACTACACCACAACCGATCATCACGTGAGATGATGTAGCTTCAATGGTGAACAACTCAGTGTTGATCATATCATTCATATGACTCGTGTTTAACCTTTCGGTTCCGTGTTCCCGAGGCCATGTCTGTATATGCTAGGCTCGTCAAGTCAACCGTAGTATTTCTGCATGTGTAAATTGGCTTACACCCGTTGTATATGGACGTAGAATCTATCACACCCGATCATCACATGGTGCTTTGAAACGAAGGACTTTGGCAATGGTGCGTACTAGGGGAGAACACTTAGTTATCTTGATATTAACACGAGAGATCACCTTATCATGCTACCGTCGCGATCCCATCTAAGCATAACAATAAGGCGCATAAAAGGATTAACATCACATGCAATTCAAAATTGTGATATGATATGGCCTTTCTTCTTGTGCCTTTGATCTCCATCTCCAAAGCACCGGCATGATCTCCATCAATGTGGCGCCATCACCATGGTTGTCCACCAACTATTGTAATTACAAATAATGCTACTCTTAGCAATAAATTAAAACAAATTACATGGTGATTCAATGACACGCAGGTCACATAAAATAATAGACAACCATATGGCTCCTGCCGGTTGACGTACTCGTCGACATGCAAGTCGCGAAATATTACAAACATGACCATTGCATACATTATCAAAAATCACATATTGGCCATACCACATCACATGACCCCCTACAAAAACAAGTTAGATGTCCTCTACTTTGTTTATGCAATTTTTACGTGGCTTGGGTCAACGAGATAGAACCGTTCTAATCTACGCAAAAACCACAACGATGATATAATAGTTGCTTATTTACTCATCCTTTTGAAAGGCCTTCCACTGAAAATTGCACCCTCACTAAAGCAAGAGAAACAGACACCCGCCAGCCACTTATGCAATACAAGTTGCATGTCTGCCGTGGAACCGGTCTCTCGTGCGTGGACGAGTAAGGTTGGTCCGGGCCGCTTCAATCTCACAATACCGCAAAGATGCAAAGTGCACGCGAGAAGGTAGCAACATAAAATATCAACGCCCACAACTCCTTCTGTTCTAATCGCACCAAAATCTACGAATAAATCTAGGCTCTGATACCACTGATGGGGTCGCAGCATGGAAAACAAAAATTTTCCTACGCAACAAACGGAATAAACCCCAAGGATCTAGATCTACTAGATGAAGATAGCGAAGGTGAGATCCAATCTCTTACCCTTGAAGATCAACAAACGCGTTTTTTCGGTGCAGGGGTTGGCTAGTCGATCCCGCAACTAGACTCGTCTAGTCGCGAGGAGATGTATTATCCTCGAGATCCAATCCGATGAAGTGCTGCAACGGGCAGCACCTCCGCGGTATCCACACGTACGGCTCGATGAAGACATCCACTCCTTGATCCCGCAAGCGAGGTAGACGTGGCCTTGATGATCTCAGCAACACGACGGTGTGGTGGTGATGATGACGATCTCCGCGAGCAGGGCTTCGCCAAGCCAAGCAAGAGGAGAGGGAGAGGAGGAGGTAGCGTAGCAGCCCCCTAGGGCTAGAGGGGTGCGGCAGCTATGAGGTGGTGGTGACGCAGCCCCCTGGGGAGAGGGGTGCGGCTAGGGTTAGGGTGTAGGAGGTGGTGTGGCTAGGGTTAGGGTTTAGGGGATTGTGGTGGTGCGTCTAGGGCTCCTCCTTAGGGTGTCGCGCACCCCCCCTTGGCCCTCTATATATAGGTGGAGGGGGAGCTAGGGCCGGCCGTCCCTAGGGTTTGCTTTACCCTCAAGCAAGCCGAGTCCCCTAGGACTCCTCCTAGGGTTCGGCCCCCCTCCCCTTTTCTTTGGCCGGATTGGCCCATGTGGGCCTTAGGTGGTGCGGCTGGCCCAAGTGGCCAGCTGCACCCCTTTGGTCCATGTGGGCCCCATACAATATGCAGGTCCCACTTCTAGACCCCTCTAGAACATTCTAGAACCTTCCGGTACCCTATACAAATATTCCGGAACTTTTTCGATACCTCCGGAAACCACTTTCCTTATATGAATCTTATTCTCCGGACTCCTCCGGAACTCCTCGTGACGTCCGGGATCCCATCCGAGACTCCGAATCACCATTCGTTCATTCCATCATTTAATTCATCGCAAAACCTATTTTCATCGGAGCGTTAAGTGTGTGACCCTACGGGTTCGGGAATGCATAGACATGATCATATCAATAATTAATAGCGGGACCGGGATGCCCATATTAATTCCTATACACTCAACAAAACTCTTTCTCGATTGAACCACGATGCCAGAGATTCAATTAATCTCATATACGATTCCCTTTGTCTCACGATATTTTACTTGCCCGAGATTTAATCGTTGACATCCCCATGTCTAGTTTAATCTCGTTACCGGCAAGTTCTCTTTACTCGTCCATAATATAGGATCCCGATGATTACATCCTAATCACATGTCTGCAGACTTTTGATGCTATATTACCGAGAAGGCCTGGAGATATCTTCTCCGTCACATGGAGGGACAAATCCCACTCTTGATTCATATCACCCAACAACCCACCGTAGGAGATACCTGAAAGCCACCTTTATAATCACCCAGTTACGAAGTGACGTTTGATGTCCACAAAGTATTCCTCCGGTGAACGGGAGTGATATAATCTCATGGTCTAAGGAAACTATATTTGGCATATTAAAAGTGTTGACAACAAAACTTTGTGACACGATTAATTGTAACGCTTTATTATTTGGTCATGTCCATCAAGTCATTCTCCCAATGACGAGACTCCATCATCAAGTGACTATAACAAGTCCATATTTACGAAACTCTAACTATCTCTTGATCAACGAACTAGTCCTGTAGAGGCTCACTAGGGACTCCTGGTGTTTGTATTCCACACATGTATTATGTTTCCATTTAATACAATTATAGCATGGATAATAAACTATTATCATAAACATGAATATGCTTAATAAACCATTTTATTATAGCCTCTAGGGCATATTCCCAACATCCCCAAGATCATTCATTTCATAAATATAAGATAGAAATTTCTTGGCTAACCAAAAAATATTCCATCTTCACAAGGTAGTAAACTTACTCCCCCTCATCTTATTGTATGAGTGTCATAACGCTCGTCTGATTTCATAATTGAAATTCTTTAGGCAACATTTCTTATGTTAACTTTGACTGTATGACAAAACTTTATGGCTGAGTCATACATACATTCTTAACTTAGTCAACATAAAAACATGTTATAACAATAACACCATCATCATAACAACTCACTTAGGAAAACATACTGAGTACTTTACATCATTAGAGCCAGAAGTGAAGGGTCGCAGCATAGAAAACAAAAAATTTTCCTACGCAAATATGGCGGAATAAAACCCAAAACTAGATCTGATCTACGAGATGGTGGTAGCAAGTAGGAGATCAAGTCTCACCCTCGAAGAAAACCGAGCGTGTTTTGTCGAGGCAGGGGTTGGCTAGTCGATCCCCGCAACTAGACTTGTCTAGTCGCGAGGAGATGTATTATCCGATGCGTCACACGAGCAACGCCTCCGAGATATCCACACGTACGGCTCGATGAAGACTCCACGATCTTGATCCCGCAAGAGTTGATGGAGAGGCTCGCGAGATCAGCAGCACAATGACGGTGGTGTGGTGGATATGGTGGAGATCTAGCAGGGCTTCGCCAAGCGACAAGCTAGAGAGGAGGGAGGAGGAGGAGGTGCGGCAGGGGAGAGGGTGCGGCTAGGGACAGGGGGCGGTTGCGGCAGGGCACCAGGGTGCGTCACCCCTTGCCCTAGCCCCTCCTTATATAGGCGGCAGGGTGGGGTGCGCCCCAAGCCTCCTAGGGCCGGCCGGCTTGGGTGCCTTGCCCCCCAAGTTAGCCGCCCTAGGGCTAGGCCGGCCTCCCCTTAAACCTTAGCCCGCATGGGCCCTTGTGGGCTTGGTGCAGCTGGCCCATGTGGCCACTGCACCACCCCTTTGGTCCATGTGGGCCCCATACTCCTATGGGCCCTACTTCTAGACTCCTCTAGAACCTTCTAGAAATGTTCCGGTACTCTACCGGAAAATTCCCGGACTTTTCCAATTACCTCCGGAACCACTTTCCTTATATGAATCTTATTCTCCGAACCATTCCAGAACTCCTCATGATGTCTGGGATCCCATCCGAGACTCTGAATCAATATTCATTCACACCATCGTTTATCTCGAGCCCTAACTACATCGAACGTTAAGTGTGTGACCCTGCGGGTTCGAGAATATGTCATATTAATAGCGGGACCGGGATGCCCATATTAATTCCTACATATTCAACGAAGTACTTTACCGGTTGAACCTCTATGTCTGGGATTCAATTAATCCATATACGATTCCTTTTGTTTCACGATATCTTACTTGTCCGAGACTTAATCACTCATATCTCCATATCCGATTAATCTCATTCCCGACAAGTTCTCTTTTACTCGTTCCCATAGGATAGGATCCGCTATGACTATACACTTAGTCATATGCTTGCAAGCGTTTGGATGCTATGCTACCGAGAGGGCCCAGAGAAATCTATCCAACAGTTGGACGAACAAATCCCAGTCTTGATTCATGCAACCCAACAACCTACCATCGGGGATACCTGAAAACCACCTTTATAATCATCCAGTTACGAGATGACGTTTGATGTTCACAAAGTACTTTTCTAGTAAGCGGGAGTAACATAATCTCATGGTCTAAGGAAACTATATTTGACATCTACTAAATTTGGTACTTGTCCATTATATCGTCCCCATGATACAACTCCGTTTGTCAAGTGATTTATTAATCCTTGGTTAGGAAACTTCTAACCAACACTTGATCAAACGAACTAGTTATTAGAGGCTTACTAGGGACACTTTACCGTTTATATTCCACACATGTATTTGTTTCCGATTAATACAATTCTAGCATGGATAATAAACATTTATCATGAACAGGAAATATGATAAATAATAAACTTTATTATTGCCTCTTGGGCATATTTCCAACAGTCTCCCACTTGCACTAGAGTCAATAATCTAGTTTACATTTATAGCAATCTAACACCCATGGCCTCCTGGTGCTGATCATGTTTTGCTCGTGGAAGAGGTTTAGTCAACGGGTCTGCCACATTCAGATCCGTGTGCACCTTGCAAATCTCAATGTCTCCATCTCGGACATTCTCACACAAATTGTGAAAGCGGCGCTTAATATGCTTTGTGTTCTTGTGTGAAGTTGGCTCCTTGGCAAGATTAATCGCACCTGTATTATCACAGTACATGGCCAGTGGTCTTGATGCATTTGGAACCATACCCAGCTCGGAGAGGAACTCCTTCATCCGGACTGCTTCACTTGCTGCCGACGAGGCTGCCACATATTCCGCTTCTGTTGAAGATTTCGCCACCACGCTCTGTTTGGAACTCCTCCAACTCATAGCGCCACCATTTAGAATAAACACGTATCCGGACTGAGACTTAGAATCATCCGGATCTGTGTCCCAACTAGCATCGACGTAACCCTTTACGACAAGCTCTTGGTCACCTCCATATACGAGAAACATTTCCTTAGTTCTATTCAGATACTTAAGGATATTCTTGACAGCTGTCCAGTGTTCCACTCCTGGATCACTTTGGTACCTGCTAGTCAAACTTATAGCATGGCACACATCTGGTCTAGTACATAGCATGGCATACATGATAGAGCCTATGGCTGAGGCATAGGGAACCTTGTTCATTATCTCTCTATCTTCTGCCGTGACTGGACTTTGAGTCTTACTCAAAACCTTTCCTTGCAACATTGGTAAGAACCCCTTCTTCGAATTTTCCATTCTGAACCTCTTCAGAACCTTGTCAAGGTATGTACTCTGTGAAAGCCCTATTAGGCGTTTTGATCTATCTCTGTGGATTTTAATGCCTAAAATGCTGCTTCGCCAAGGTCTTTCATTGAAAAACTCTTATTCAAATATGCCTTTACACTTTCAAGTAGTTCTATATCATTTCCAATCAATAATATGTCATCCACATATAGTATCAGAAATGCTACAGAACTCCCACTCACTTTCTTGTAAATACAGGCCTCTCCATAAGTTTGGACAAATCCAAACCCTTTGATCACTTCATCAAACCGGAGATTCCAACTCTGCGATGCTTGCTTCGGTCCATAAATGGATCTCTGAAGTTTGCATACTTTGTCAGCATCCTTAGGATCAACAAAACCTTTGGCTGCACCATGTACAACTCTTCCTTAATATGACCATTAAGGAATGCGGTCTTGACATCCATTTGCCAAATTTCATAATCATAAAATGCGGCAATTGCTAACATAATCCGAACAGCTTTAGCATCGCTACTGGTGAGAATGTCTCATCGCAGTCAACTCCTTGAATTTGTCGGAAACCCTGTGCGACAAGTCGTGCTTTGTACACGGTGACATTTCCGTCAGCGTCTTTCTTTCTTTTGAATATCTATTTGTTCTCAATGGCCTTACGGTCGTTTGGTAAGTCCACCAAAGTCCATACTTGGTTTTCATACATGGATTCCATTTCGATTTTCATGGCTCCTAGCCATTTATCGGAGTCAGGGCTAATCATCGCTTCATCATAACTCGTAGGTTCATCATTGTCTAACAACATGACACTCATGACGGGGTCGTACCGATTAGGGGCGGTACGTTCCCTCGTTGACCTGCGAGGTTCAATAGCAGCTTTGACTAGAGCAGTATGATCTCCATCATTTGCTTCTTCTTCAGGTGGCAATGGCTACTCTGGAACATCTTCCAGCTCTGCGCTACTCGGCATCTCAAGAACAGGTTCGATAACCTCGTCAAGCTCTACTTTCCTCCCACTCACTTCTTTCGAGAGAAACTCCTCCAGAAAGGAACCATTCTTGGCAACAAAAATCTTGCTCTCAGTTCTGTGGTAGAAGGTATACCCAATAGTTTCCTTAGGGTATCCTATGAAGACGCATTTTTTCGACTTGGGTTCGAGCTTATCAGGTTGAAGTCTTTTCACATAAGCATCGCAATCCCAAACTTTAAGAAACGATCACTTCAGCTTCTTGCCAAACCATAACTCATATGGAGTCGTCTCAACGGATTTTGATGGTGCCCTATTTAAACTGAATGCGGCTGTCTCTAATGCATAGCTCCAAAATGATAGTGGCAAATCAGTAAGAGACATCATAGATCGCACCATATCCAATAAGGTTCGATTACGATGTTCAGACACACCATTACGCTGTGGTGTTCCAGGTGGCGTGAGTTGTGAAACAATTCCACACGTCTTTAAATGCATACCAAATTCGTAACTCAAATATTCACCTCCATGATCAGATCGAAGAAATTTTATTTTCTTGTTACGATGGTTCTCTACTTCACTCTGAAATTCTTTGAACTTTTTGAACATTTCAGACTTGTGCTTCATTAAACAAATATACCCATATCTACTTAAATCATAAGTGAAGGTCAAGAAATAACGATATCCACCGCGTGCTGCAACACTCATTGGTCCGCACACATCGGTATGTATGATTTCCAACAAGTCTGTTGCTCTCTCCATCCTGCCGAAGAAGGGTGTTCGAGTCATCTTGCCCATAAGGCATGGTTCACAAGTTTCAAATGATTCAAAATCAAGTGAATCCAAAAGTCCATCAGAATGGAGTTTCTTCATGCGCTTTACACCAATGTGACCCAAACAGCAGTGCCACAAATATGTGGTATTATCATCATTGAGTTTACATATTTTGGCATCAATGTTATGAACATGTGTATCACTACTATCGAGATTCAACAAAAATAAACCATTCCTCTCAGGTGCATGACCATAAAAGATATTATCCATATAAATCGAAACACCAAAGTTTTCAGACTTAAATGAATAACCGTCTCGCAATAAACAAGATCCAGATACAATGTTCATGCTTAACGCAGGCACCAAATAACAATTATTAAGGTTTAAAACTAATCCCGAAGGTAGACATAGAGGGAGTGTGCCGACAGCGATGACTTCAACTTTTGATCCATTTCCGACGCGCATCGTCACCTCGTCCCTCGCCAAGCGTCGTCTATTCCGCAGCTCCTGTTTCGAGTTACATATATTAGCAACTGAACCAGTATCAAATACCCAGGTGCTACTACGAGCACTTGTTAAATACACATCAATAACATGTATATCACATATACCTTGTTTGATGTTGCCCGCCTTCTTGTCTGCCAGATACTTGGGGCAGTTCCGCTTCCAGTGTCCAGTTCCCTTGCAGTAGAAGCACTCAGTATCAGACTTAGGGCCCTTCTTTGACTTCCTCGCAGGCGCGGCAGCTTGCTTGCCGCCCTTCTTGAAGTTGTCTCTCTTGCCCTTTTTCTTGAAACTAGTGGTCTTGTTTTTTGAGGTATAAACTGGTGGTCTTGTTGACCATCAACACTTGATGCTCCTTCTTGATTTCCACCTCCGCAGTCTTTAACATCGCGAAGAGCTCAGGAAGAGTTTTCTCCATCCCTTGCATATTATAGTTCATCACGAAGCCTTTGTAGCTAGGTGGAAGTGACTGGAGAACGCGATCAATCCCCAACTCATTGGGAATCACGACACCCAGTTGCGCCAGACGATCACCGTACCCAGACATTTTGAGCACATGTTCACTGACGGAGCTGTTCTCCTCCATCATACAGCTAACGAACTTGGAGGAGGCCTCATACCTCTCCACCTTGGCTTGAGTCTGAAACATTGCCTTCAGATCATTAATCATCTGATGAACGCCATGGTGCTCAAAACGCTTTTGGAGCTTTGGTCCTAAGCCGTACAACAGACCGCACTTAACTATCTCGTGGTCCTCAGAGCGGGCTGCCCAGACGTTCCTAACATCTTCAGCCGCTCCAGCTGCTGGAGCTTCACCTAACGGTGTATCTAGGACATACAGTTTCTTGGCAGCAGTGAGGATAATCTTCAGATTCATAAACCAATCTGAGAAATTGCTTCCATCGTCTTTCAGCTTGTCTTTCTCCAGGAATACGTTAAAATTCATGGTGGTGTTGGGACGGGCCATTGATCTACAAAATTATTTGCAAGAGGTGTTAAGACTATGTTCATGATAGTTTGTTCGTTTTAATCTAAATTACTTAAACGAACTCCCACTAAACTCAACATCTCTGGTTTGTTTAGTGATACACGATCCAAATCCACTACACCATGACCGATCATCACGTGAGATGGTGTAGCTTCAGAGGTGAACATCGCCATGTTGATCATATCGTCCATATGACTCGTGTTTAGCCTTTCGGCTCTTGTGTTCCGAGGCCATGTCTGTACGGCTTGTCAAGGAAACCGTAGTATTTTCACATGTGTAAAACTGGCTTACACCCGTTGTATGTGAACGTAGAGTCTATCACACCCGATCATCACGTGGTGCTTCAAAACGACGAACTTTTGCAACTAGGGAGGAGGGGGAGGTGCGGCAGGGGAGGGGGTGCGGCTAGGGACAGGGGGCGGCTGCGGCAGGGCACCAGGGTGCGGCACCCCCTTGCCCTAGCCCCTCCTTATATAGGCGGCAGGGTGGGGTGCACCCCAAGCCTCCTAGGGCCGTCCGGCTTGGGTGCCTTGCCCCCCAAGTTAGCCGCCCTAGGGCTAGCACTAGTACAGAAAAGCCTATCAGTGGCGCACCGTTTTTTAATTCTGTGGCGCACGGCCGGTACGCCACTGAATCGCCGCCACTAATTTTTTTTCTGTGGCGCACCCACCCACCGTGCGCCACAGAAATATTTCTGTGGCGCACCATCCCCACCGTGCGCCACAGAATTTTTTTGAATTTCAAAAAAAAAGGGCGGTCAGATCTAGATCTGGATCTGGCCAGATCTAGATCTGGTCGCCGGAATTTCGTTTCGTTTCGTTTTTTTGGAGGTCGTAGATGGGTGGAGGAGTGAGTCGCCGGAGGTTGGTAGAGGATGGTGGTCGCCGGAGTTCGCCGGAGGTGGAGGAGGAGGTCGCCGGAGTGGAGGAGGAGGTCGCCGGAGTGGAGGAGGAGGAGGTCGCCGGCGGTGGAGGAGGTCGCCGGTGGTGGAGGAGGTCGCCGGGGTGGAGGAGGAGGTCACCGGAGGTTGAGGTCGCCGGGGTTGTGGAGGTGGTCACCGGAGTTGTGGAGGAGGCCGCCGGAGGTGGAGGTGGAGGTGGAGGAGGAGTAGAGAAGATGTGGAGGAGAGGAGAAGAGATGGAGGAGGGAGGAGAAGGGGAGAGAAGTGTAGAGGAGAAGGGAAGAGGGAAAGGAAGAGGAGAAGTGGAGGGAGAAGTGAAGGAGAAAAGGAGAAAAGGGAAAGAGAGGGAGAAGGGGGCTGGCGGGATTCAAAATTTCGAATCCCGCCCAATAATTCTGTGGCGCACCAATGCCAAAATGCGCCACAGAATTATTGGGCGGGATTCAAAATTTCGAATCCCACCCAATAATTCTGTGGCGCACCAATGCCAAGATGCGCCACAGAATTATTGGGCGGGATTCAAAATTTCGAATCCCGCCCAATAATTCTATGGCGCACCAATGCCAAGATGCGCCACAGAATTTTTTCCCTTTTTTGATTTTTTTTGATTTTGCTGGGAAAATTCTTCTGTTAGCCATAACTTTTTTTTGGTTTGGAATTTGAGAATTCTGTGAATTGCTGACCGGGTAAACACGGGTGGGATCGAATCCGAAATTTTCTCTAGTTTTTTTTAAGGTATTATTCGCATTTTTCGACATCGTATGCAAAAGTTATGGCCGTTACAAGATTTTTTTTTCATTTGTTGCAAAAAAGGTCAAAATTCATATTTCAAAATTTCTAGACCTACTAGACACTCATACCTAACTACATCCCAAAGGATTTTATTTATTGAATTTTTTATCATTTTATTTTACCTCCTACAAGACTAAAAAGGCGATCCACGGGGGGGGGGGGGTGTGATCGGAAGAAAAAAATTCTGTGGCGCATGGTGCGCCACAGATTTTTTTTTCCTAATTTCACCAGTCCCCCCCCCCCCCCCCCAGACGACTTTCTGTGGCGCACCGTGCTTGGTGCGCCACAGAAAGTCACATTTCTGTGGCGCATGTGGCCAGGTGCGCCACAGAAAGTCACATTTCTGTGGCGCATGTGGCCAGGTGCGCCACAGAAATGTGACTTTCTATGGCGCACCAAGCACGGTGCGCCACAGAAACATATTTCTGTGGCGCACGAAAATTGGTGCGCCACAGAATGTCGTCTGTCTATAAGCCTTTTCCTACTAGTGTAGGCCGGCCTCCACTTAAACCTTAGCCCGCATGGGCCCTTGTGGGCTTGGTGCGGCTGGCCCATTTGACCACTGCAGCACCCCTTTGGTCCATGTGGGCCCCATACTCCTATGGGACCCACTTCTAGAATCCTCTAGAACCTTCTAGAATGTTTCGGTACTCTACCGGAAAATTCCCGGACTTTTCCAATTACCTCCGAAACCACTTTCCTTATTTGAATCTTATTCTCCGGACCATTCCGGAACTCTCGTGATGTCTGGGATCCCATCCGAGACTCTGAATCAATATTCATTCACCCCATCATTTATGTCGAGCCCTAACTATGTCGAACGTTAAGTGTGTGACCCTACGGGTTCGAGAATATGTCATATTAATAGAGGGACCGGGATGCCCATATTAATTCCTACATATTCAACGAAGTACTTTACCGGTTGAACCTCTATGTCTGGGATTCAATTAATCCATATACGATTCCTTTTCTTTCACGATATCTTACTTGTCCGAGACTTAATCACTCATATCTCCATATCCGATTAATCTCATTCCCGACAATTTCTCTTTTACTCATTCCCATAGGATAGGATCCGCTATGACTATGCACTTAGTCATATGCTTGCAAGCGTTTGGATGCTATGATACCGAGAGGGCCCAGAGAAATCTATCCAACAGTTGGACGAACAAATCCCAGTCTTGATTCATGCAACCCGACAACCTACCATCGGGGATACCTGAAAAACACCTTTATAATCATCCATTTACGAGATGACGTTTCATGTTCACAAAGTACTTTTTCGGTAAGCGGGAGTAACATAATCTCATGGTCTAAGGAAACTATATTTGACATCTACTAAATTTGGGTCTTGTCCATTCTATCAGCCCCATGATACAACTCCGTTTATCAAGTGATTTATTAATCATTGGTTAGGAAACATCTAACCAACACTTGATCAAACGAACTAGTTATTAGAGGCTTACTAGGGACACTTTACCGTTTATATTCCACACATGTATTTGTTTCTGATTAATACAATTCTAGCATGGATAATAAACATTTATCATGAACAGGAAATATGATAATTAATAAACTTTATTATTGCCTCTTGGGCATATTTCCAACAAGAAGCCTCTAAGACGATCATTAACACACACTAGTAATCACAAGGAAATTGTTGATTATCAACACTAAGTGTTGGTTTAGGTATTTCTTCTCAACTTAATTGATGCATATGAATAAAGATCAACTGATATTATCCTTAAGATTCATGTTCATACGCTCCAGGTTCCTGATGTTCACTTTACTTAGAAGATGGAATATATCCAAAATCTTGATAATAATCATTTCAGTTCAAAACCACAATACCGTTGGGCAGAAGATGGAAAAGAACTTCATGAGTTATGGCACATGATCATAAAACGATGTTGGTCAGAATTATAACCATGAGCCACATGATACTGACAAGTTTGCCACTTGAGTGAAGTGTGACACGTGATTATAAACAATGTTGGTTAGAAATATAACCATGAGCCACATCAAACTAAACATTAGATTAGCAAGCTTGTCACTTAAACTTTCATGTGTGCTTCATAATACTCGTATGGGAATAAATCCACATTAACTCGATAAAAGGAGTCAGAACATTCAATGTTATTTTTCATCACTATAATCATTCATTCTCCAAAGTAAGACCCCTACTCGGAGAAATTAGAACATTCACTATTTCCCATATTCAATGAGACATTCCATTCTCCCCCTCGAAATGTGGTAAACCTAACCACAATTTTGATGAGGTCTCATTATTCACCTATATCTTAAGAGTGACAGGGCACAAACAAATCATCCATCGAGGACATATATATATATACTCATCACATGGTAAGACCTTAACTGACTACATTACAAACAAAAAGATGAGTCCTAATTCTTTGTTCTCTATTGTCCTCATAGCAAAACCCCTTAAAGCCCGCTTTCAACGGGTAATACATGTGTAAAATATTTCTCAATGGAGGACAAATACTCTTTGGCATATACTGAGTAGGGAATTTTATTTTTTATCTCATATGAGGTGACATTCTTTAGTATAATGAGTGATTCATTATTTGACTTCTCCCACTCAACGGCTTTAAGCTCATACTTTTTCTTCTCCTCGACAGAATTCTCAATAGAAACTCTAGGAACCTATTCGAATAGTGCAATGTGAAGGTCCCTAATCTCTAACATGAAGAGAGTCTTTTTCCTTCCATTTTCAAAAATCAGCTCCAGTGTTCAAATAAATGAATAGGTCATTCTTAATAGAAACTCTCAGAGCCTCTTCGAATAGTGTAATGTGAAGGTCCATAATCTCTAACATGAAGAGAGTCTTTTTCCTTCCATTTTCAAAAATCAGCTCCAGTGTTCAAATAAATGAATAGGTCCATTGCTGAAAACAAGGACATCATTTCATGAGCATCATCATTAAGAAACACAACTTGAATTGATCTAAAACAAAACAAGCTAATCATGTTCTAATCTGTATCACCATTGGGTTGAAAACGGAAATGTCGTGGTGGGTGTCACGGCATATGCCAACGGGGTGGCTTAAGGTGTGGGGCGATGGCATGAGCGACTGCGTTCCGGCGGGACTGGGCACGAGCCGTACCCAGGTTCGGGGCCCTCGTGAGGAGGTAAAACCCCTACTCCTGCATGATCTGGTGTATATGGTGGATTATATGGTGTTACAATGTTGCTCCTTGAGCTGTGTATGAGAGGGAGTGAGTTCGACCGGTTGCCAGAGAGCTAGGCCGGCTAAAGGTGTGGAGCAGCCGGCCACGAGGGAGAGAGGAGTGGCTCTTGGCCGGCTATGCGGGGGATCAAAACCTCCCAAGTGAGGGCTGCCTGGTGCTCCTTATAAAGGGAAGCCCAGGGGACAAGGGGTGGCCCGCATGCCTAACTTTCACTATTCGGGGGACACGGCGCACTGTAGCGCATAGTGTCTACTATTCATCAACAATGTTCTTCCATTAAGCATAGTGTTGCTATTCATCAACAGTGTTCTTCCTTTAAGCATAATGCATAGTGTCCGGCGTTGGCGTGTGTCCGATGGGACGCGGTGGTTGACTTCTCCTCACAGGTGATCCGGCTGGCAGATGGCCAGCCTGCCAGGACGTAGCCGGCCAGGCTCCCAGTCGGCCAAGCTCCTAGCCGGCCAAGTCCGACAGCCGGCCAAGTCTGGCAGCCGGCCAGAGTCGAGTAGCCAGCCAGCTGCCGGTCGTCGTCTTCTCGATTGGCTAAGTCCTGGTCTATGGTATATCGGGGGATCATCCCCCCAACACTAGTCCCTGAAGCTGTCGTGGTCCTGCAGCTTTAGCAAGAGGGCCTTGGCAGGTTTCCCCAAAAAATAATGTAGGAAACAAATGTCGTTAAATCGTTAGTGCAATAAACCAAAAGGTTGGCAGTTTTACTTTGGCGTCTTTTAGTTTATTAGGTGCCGGCTCGTCCTTGTTTTACCCCCTTAGCCATTTTCTGTGCACCCGGCCGGTCATGACCGCTGCTCTTGCCGGCGTGTCAGCCGGGTTGCGGTCTGCAGCGCGGATCCGAAGAGTGGGCCGGCTGGTCAAGTACACAGTGGGACTTTAGAAGTTTGACTTAGGCGAGCGAGGCAAGGATTTTACGGCTGGCTGGGTGTTATTCTTTCCTTTGATGTTTTTCACGCGTGAACTTTCCAGCTTTTGCTCTGGCCGGCGTGTCTGCAGTGTGGATCCGCAGAGTGGGCCTTGGGCGTCCAGCACGCTAGTAAGCCATCGCGAGAGAGAATAAATATTAAATAGTCGGCTAGCCGTAGTCGGACGAAACATATTAAACTTGCACTGATACCAAGATAGCCTCCGAACTTGCCAGCAAAGCACTTGCGAAGGAAACGAGGGGTAGTCCCCGAGTGTGTTTCGGACTTATCCGCCTTAAATACATGTGCGAAAATATACGGGGCGATACTTACACTTTTATTTTCGCGTAGGCGGAGAAGAGTTGCTACAGCCGGCTAAGAGCCATCCGGCCAGACCGCCAGCCGGCCCAGCAGCAAAATGGAAGCAGCCGGTCTGGCTCCCAGCCAGCCCAGCAGCGGACACGGAGGCAGCCGCCCAGCGCAGCCGGACGGCCCATGGGCAGCTGGCCTCCCCTTTTCTTTTCTTTTCTTTTCTTTTCTTTTCCTTTCCTTCTTTTTCAGCCGTGTGGCTCTTTCTCTTCTTTTTTATTTCCAGCCGGACGGCTCTCTCCTTCATTTCTTTCTCTTTCTTTTTCTTTCTCTTTCAGCCGGACGTCTTTCCCCTCTTTCGATTCCACCGAGTGGACAGCCGGACGGAGTAGTGCGCGGGGCACCGGAGCCGACCATGGCCAGCCGGACACGCGGGCCCAGGCGGAACCGGCGTGACGAGCCGGAGGTGGCCGGACGGGCGCGGTCGGTGGAGCGGTGGTCGGGCGCGGGAGCATGCGAGGCGGAGCAGCCGGACGGGGTCGGCCGGCGCGCAGGCGGAGGCCCGGGAGCTGGCGTGACGTGGAGGAGCCGGAGACGGGGCGTAGTGGAGCCCACGTGGGACGCGGCAGCGCGGACGCAAACGCGCTCGGGCGCGGGAAAGAGACACCGGAGCGAAGCCGACGGCGAGGGTGGCCAGCTAGAGGCGGCGCGGAGACAGAGCCGACGCGACGAGGGCGGAGGCGGAGGCGCGCAGGCGGAGGAGGCCGGACAGGCTCGAGCTGGGGAGGCAGCAGCGCGGATGGGCGCAGCCGGAAGCGGCACGCGCAGGCAGAGGCTTAGACGTGCGGGCGCGGGCGCGAGTGCGGAGGCGTGGGGTGCGGGCGTTGACGGACGCGCCAGCGCAGCGGAGAGGCCAGGGCATGGGCGGAGAAGCCAGAGTCGTCGAAGCCGAGCTCGGGCGGACGCGGCCAGAGCCTGGAGGAGCGGGAGGCAGACGTGTGCGGGGCGACGCGGTCGGGCATGGCCAGCCGGAGCATGTCCGACCCTGGGTGCGAGGGGTGCAGACCCGCGGCAGGCGGATGCTGGCGAGCTCGGGCTGCGGAGACGGCTGCACGGATGGCCGTGGTTGTAGTAGACACGGAGGAGCATGGGCGCTAGGCCGTTGCAGAGGCGAGGACGGCCGCGCCCCGCGGAGGCTTGGTGGAGAGGACCGCAGAGAGTGTCGGGGGCGGAGGATGCTGGGCGCGAGCGAGACGCGGGGGAGCGGTGGTCGACGAGGCGAGGCCGAAGGAGCTCGGGTGCAGGGGCCTGGTGAAGATGCGCGGGCGCGGGAGGAGCTCAGGCATAGGACGCAGCGGGCGCGGGAGGAGCTCTGGCGCAGGAGGCGCGGGCGCACGGGCGGAGGCGTGCGGAGGAGGTCGTCCGAGACGCGCGTGTGGGCACAAGCGAGCGACAGCGACCGGAGCCAGCCGCGAGGCCGGAGGAGTTTGGTGCGGATGAGGAGCTCGCACGTGCGCAGCACGGACGCACGGAGGGGTGGAGACGCGCGGGCGACGCCGCAGTCGACGAGCGCGGATGGATGAGCGGCACGGACGCCGGCGGACGCGCGGGCGCGGGTTGACGAGGGCGACATGGAGTTGGCCGGCGGCGCACACATCAACGGACGCGCAGGCTCAGGCGGACGATGATGATGCGGGCACGAGCATGGGGCCGTGGCGACGCCGAGTCCCCGAGTTTCTCCGGGAGAGGAAAACAGTTGGCGCCCTGAGATGGCAAGATGATGGTGAAAGGGGTCCCGCCAAGAACGGGACTTCGGTCGCCGCTATGCCCCACGGTGGGCACCAAATGTCGTGGTGGTTGTCACGGCATATGCCAACGGGGTGGCTTAAGGTGTGGGGCACGAGCGACGGTGTTTCGGCGGGATTGCGCACGAGCACGGCAAACGCGAGACGTACCCAGGTTCGGGGCCCTCGTGAGGAGGTAAAATCCCTACTCCTGCATGATCTGGTGTATATGGTGGATTATATGGTGTTACAATGTTGCTCCTTGAGCTGTGTATGAGAGGGAGTGAGCTCGGCCGGTTGCCAGAGAGCTAGGCCGGCAAAAGGAGTGGAGCAGCCGGCCACGAGGGAGAGAGGAGCGGCCCTTGGCCGGCTATGCGGGGGTCAAAACCTCCAGAGTGAGGGCTGCCCTGGTGCTCCTTATAAAGGGAAGCCTAACTTTCACTATTCGGGGGACAGGGCGCACTGTAGCGCATAGTGTCTAATATTCATCAACTGTGTTCTTCCATCAAGCATAGTGTTGCTATTCATCAACAATGTTCTTCCTTTAAGCATAGTGCATAGTGTTCGGCTATCTCGTCGGCGTGTGTCCGATGGGACACGCTGGTTGACTTCTCCTCGCTGGTGATCCGGCTAGCAGATGGCCAGCCGGCCAGGACGCAGCCGGCCAGGCTCCCAGTGTTGGGAATATGCCCAAGAGGCAATAATAAAGATTATTAATTATCATATTTCCCGTTCATGATAAAGGTTTATATCCATGCTAGAATTATATTAAGCGGAAACAAATACATGTATGGAATATAAATGGTAATGTGTCCCTAGTCTTTCCTCTTATGACTAGTTCGTTTGATCAAGTGATGGTTAGACGTTTCCTAACCATGGATTTATGAATCACTTGATACACGAAGTTTGTATCATGGGAGATGATATGATGGACATGACTCAAATTAAATAGATGTCACATATAGTTTCCTTAGACCATGAGATTATGTTACTCCCGCTTATCGGAGGAGTGCTTTGTGGACATCAAACGTCACTTCGTAACTGGGTGATTATAAAGGTGGCTTTTAGGTATTCCGATGTTAGGTTGTTGGTTTGCATGTTTCAAGACTGGGATTTGTTCGTCCAACAGTTGGATAGATATCTCTGGGCCCTCTCGGTAGTATAGCATCCAAACGCTTGCAAGCATATGACTAACTAGCTAGTCATAAGGGATCCTATTCTATGGGAACGAGTAAAGAGAACTTGTCAGTAACGAGATTAATCAGATATGGAGATATCGGTGGATTGAATCTCGGACAAGTAATATATCGTGAAACAAAAGGAATCGTATATGGATTGATTGAATCCCAGACATTGTGGTTTGACTAGTAAAGTACTTCGTCGAATATGTAGGAATTAATATGGGCATCCCGGTCCCGCTATTAATATGACATATTCACGAACCCGCAGAGTCACACACTTAATGTTCGATGTAGTTAGGGTTCGAGATAAATGATGGTGAGAAAGAATATTGATTCGGAGTCTCAGAGTGGTCCGGAGAATAAGATTCATATAAGGAAAGTGGTTTCCGGAGGTATCGAAAAGGTTCGGGAATTTATCGGTGAAGTATCGGAATATTCTAGAAGGTTCTAGAGGGGTCTAGAAGTGGGGCCCATAGGAGTATGGGGCCCACATGGAATTAAAGGGGTGGTGGGCTAGCCTCATGGGCTAGCCGCACCATGCCCTAAGGGGCCCATGCGGGCAAGCCCAAGAAGGGGGGGGGGGGCGGCCGGCCAGCCTAACCCTAACCCTAGGGCGGCTGGCTTGGGGGCCAAGCCTCCCCTTGCCGCCGGCCCTAGGAGGGGGTGGGGCGCAGCCCCCTGGCCTCCTATATAAGGAGGGGGCAGGGGAGGGCTGCCGCACCCCTTGTGCACCTCCCCAAGCCGCCGCCCCCCCTCTCCCATGCCGCACCTCCTCCTCCTCTCCTCCTCCTCCTCCGCCGCTTAGCGAAGCTCTGTCGGATCTCCACCATACACACCACGCCACCGTCGTCGTGCTGCTGATCTTGCGAGCCTCTCCACCACCTCTTGCGGGATCAAGAACGTGGAGTCTTCATCGAGCCGTACGTGTGGATCTCTCGGAGGCGCTGCCCGTTGCAACGCTTGGATAATACATCTCCTCGCGACTAGACGAGTCTAGTTGCGGGGATCGACTAGCCAACCCTGCCTCGACAAAACAGTCACGGTTTTCTTCGAGGGTGAGATTCGATCTCCTTCTTGCTACCAACATCTTGTAGATCAGATCTTGTGTTGGGTTTATTCCGCCTTCTTTGCGTAGGAAATTTTTGTTTTCTATGCTGCGACCCTTTCAGTGGTATCAGATCCTAGATCTATTCGTAGATGTTGGTGCGATTAGACACAAGTGTTGTGGGCGTTGATACTTTATGTTGCTACCTTCTAGCGTGCACTTTGCATCTTTGCGGTATTGTGAGATGAAGCGGCCCGGACCAACCTTACTCGTCCACGCACGAGAGACCGGTTTCACGACTGACATGCAACTTGTATTGCATAAGTGGTTGGCGGGTGTCTGTTTCTCTTGCTCTAGTGAAGTTGCAATTTTCAATGGAAGGCCTTTCAAAAGGATGAGTAAATAAGCAACTATTTTATCACCGTTGTGGCTTTGTGTAGATTAGAACGGTTCTATCTCATGACCCTATAGAAGCCACGTAAAACTTGCATAAACAAAGTAGAGGCGTCTAACTTGTTTTTGCAGGGTTTGTGATGTGGTATGGCCCAAGATGTGATTATGTGATGTATGCAATGATCATGTTTTGTAATTTTCACGACTTGCATGTCGATGAGTACGGCAACCGGCAGGAGCCTTATGGTTGTCTCATATTTATTGTATGACCTGCGTGTCACTTTAAACGCCATGTAATTGCTTTACTTTATTGCTAAGGGTAGCCATAGTAGTAGTTGCAATAGTTGGTGGAGACAATCATGGTGATGGCGCCACGAGCTGGTGATGATGGAGATCATGCCGGTGCTTTGGAGATGGAGATCAAAGGCACAAGAAAAGGCTATACCATGTCACAAAAATTATTGAATTGCATGTGATGTTAATCCTTTTATGCACCTTATGGTTTTGCTTAGATTCGATCTCGACGGTAGCATGATAAGGTGATCTCTCCCGTTAATATCAAGAAGTGTTCTCCCCTAGTATGCACCGTTGCCAAAGTTCTTCGTTTCGAAGCACCACGTGATGATTGGGTGTGATAGATTCTACGTTCACATACAACGGGTGTAAGCCAGTTTACACATGCGGAAATAATACGGTTTCCTTGACGAGCCGAGTATGTACAGACATGGCCTCGGAACACAAGAGCCGAAAGGCTAAACACGAGTCATATGAATGATATGATCAACATGGCGATGTTCACCTTTGAAGCTTCACCAGCTCACGTGATGATCGGTCGTGGTGTAGTGGATTTGGATCGTGTGTCACTAAAACAACCAGAGAGATGTTGAGTTTAGTGGGAGTTCGTTTTGTAATTAGATTAATTCGAACAAACTATCATGAACATAGTCTAAACACCTTGCAAATATGTTGTAGATCAATGGCCCGTCCCACCACCACCATGAATTTTAACGCGTTCCTAGAGAAAGATAAGCTGAAAGACGATGGATGCAATTTCTCAGATTTGTTTATGAATCTGAAGATTATCCTCACTGCTGCCAAGAAACTGTATGTCCTAGATGCACCGCTAGGTGTTTCTCCAGCAGAGGGAGCGGCTGAAGATGTTAGGAACGTCTGGGCAGCCCGCTCTGAGGACCACGAGATAGTTAAGTGCGGTCTGTTGTATGGCTTAGGACCAAAGCTCCAAAAGCGTTTTGAGCACCATGGTGTTCATCAGATGATTAATGATCTGAAGGCAATGTTTCAGACTCAAGCCAAGGTGGAGAGGTATGAGGCCTCCTCCAAGTTCTTTAGCTGTATGATGGAGGAGAACAGCTTCGTCAGTGAACACGTGCTCAAAATGTCTGGGTACGGTGATCGTCTGGCGCAGCTGGGTGTTGTGATTCCCAATGAGTTGGGGATTGACCGCGTTCTCCAGTCACTTCCACCTAGCTACAAAAGCTTCGTGATGAACTATAACATGCAAGGGATGGAGAAAACTCTTCCTGAGCTCTTTGCGATGTTGAAAACCGTGGAAGTGGAAATCAAGAAGGAGCATCAAGTGTTGATGGTCACCAAGACCCACTAGTTTCAAGAAAAAGGGAAAAGGAGACAACTTCAAGAAGGGCGGCAAGCGAGCTGTCGCGCCTGCGAAGAAGTCAAGGAAAGTCCCTAAGTCTGATACTGAGTGCTTCTACTGCAAGGGAACTGGACACTGGAAGCGAAACTGCCCCAAGTATCTGGCAGACAAGAAGGCTAGCACCGTCAAATAAGGTATATGTGATATACATGTTATTGATGTGTATTTAACAAGTGCTCGTAGTAGCACCTGGGTATTTGATACTGGTTCGGTTGCTAACATATGTAACTCGAAACAGGAGCTGCGGAATAGACGATGCTTGGCAAGGGATGAGGTGACGATGTGCGTCGGAAATGGATCAAGAGTTGAAGTCATTGCTGTCGGCACACTCCATCTACGTCTACCTTCGGGATTAGTTTTAAACCTTAATAATTGTTATTTGGTGCCTGCGTTAAGCATGAATATTGTATCTGGATCTTGTTTAATGCGAGATGGTTATTCATTTAAGTCTGAAAACTTTAGTGTTTCGATTTATATGAATAATATCTTTTATGGTCATGCACCTGAGAGGAATGGTTAATTCTATTGAATCTCGATAGTAGTGATACACATGTTCATAACATTGATGCCAAAAGATGTAAACTGAATGATGATAATACCACGTATTTGTGGCACTGCCGTTTGGGTCACATTGGTGTAAAGCGCATGAAGAAACTCCATTCTGATGGGCTTTTGGATTCACTTGATTTTGAATCATTTGAAACTTGCGAACCATGTCTTATGGGCAAGATGACTCGAACACCCTTCTCCGGCACAATAGAGAGAGCAACAAACTTGTTAGAAATCATACATACCGATGTATGCGGTCCAATGAGTGTTGCAGCACGCGGTGGATATCGTTACTTCTTGACCTTCACCGATGATTTAAGTAGATATGGGTATATTTACTTAATGAAGCACAAGTCTGAAACGTTCGAAAAGTTCAAAGAATTTCAGAGTGAAGTTGAGAATCATCGTAACAAGAAAATAAAGTTTCTTCGATCTGATCGTGGAGGCGAATATTTGAGTTACGAGTTTGGCATGCATTTAAAGGAATGTGGAATTGTTTCACAACTCACGCCACCTGGAACACCACAGCGCAATGGTGTGTCTGAGCGTCGTAATCGTACTTTATTAGATATGGTGCGATCTATGATGTCTCATACAGATCTGCCACTATCTTTTTGGAGCTATGCATTAGAGACAGCCGCATTCACTTTAAATAGGGCACCATCAAAATCCGTTGAGACGACTCCATATGAGTTATGGTTTGGCAAGAAGCCAAAGTTATCGTTTCTTAAAGTTTGGGGTTGCGATGCTTATGTGAAAAAGCTTCAACCTGATAAGCTCGAACCCAAGTCGAAAAAATGCGTCTTCATAGGATTCCCGATGGAAACTATTGGGTATACCTTCTACCACAGAACCGAAGGCAAGATTTTCGTTGCCAAGAATGGTTCCTTTCTAGAGAAGGAGTTTCTCTCGAAAGAAGTGAGTGGGAGGAAAATAGAGCTTGACGAGGTTATTGAACCTGTTCTTGAGATGCCGAGTAGCGCAGAACTGGAAGATGTTCCAGAGCATCCATTGCCATCTGAAGAAGGAGCAAATGATGGTGATCATACTACTCCAGTCAAAGCTGCTATTGAACCTCGCAGATCAACGAGGGAACGTACCGCTCCTGATTGGTACAACCCCGTCATGAGTGTCATGTTGTTAGACAATGATGAACCTGCGAACTATGATGAAGCGATGATGAGCCCAGACTCCGATAAATGGCTAGGAGCCATGAAATCCGAAATAGAATCCATGTATGAAAACCAAGTATGGACTTTGGTGGACTTACCTAACGACCGCAAGGCCGTTGAGAACAAATGGATATTCAAAAGAAAGACAGACGCTGACGGAAATGTCACCGTGTATAAAGCTCGACTTGTCGCAAAGGGTTTCCGACAAATTCAAGGAGTTGACTACGATGAGACATTCTCACCTGTAGCGATGCTGAAATCTGTTCGGATTATGTTAGCAATTGCCGCATTTTATGATTATGAAATTTGGAAAATGGATGTGAAGACCGCGTTCCTTAATGGTCATATTAAGGAAGAGTTGTACATGGTACAGCCTGAAGGTTTTGTTGGTCCAAAGGATGCTGACAAGGTATGCAAACTTCAGAGATCCATCTATGGACTGAAGTAAGCATCGCGGAGTTGGAATCTCCAGTTTGATGAAGTGATCAAAGGGTTTGGATTTGTCCAAACTTATGGAGAAGCCTACATTTACAAGAAAGTGAGTGGAGTTCAGTTGCATTTCTGATATTATATGTGGATGACATATTATTGATTGGAAATGATGTTACACTACTGGAAAGTGTAAAGGCTTATTTGAATAAGAGTTTTTCAATGAAGGACCTTGGCGAAGCAGCGTATATTTTAGGCATAAAGATCTATAGGGATAGGTCAAGGCTCCTAATAGGGCTTTCACAGAGTACATACCTTGACAAGGTTCTGAAGAAGTTCAGAATGGAAAATTCGAAGAAGGGGTTCTTACCAATGTTGCAAGGAAAGGTTTTGAGTAAGACTCAAAGTCCAGTCACGGCAGAAGATAGAGAGATAATGAACAATGTTCCTTATGCCTCTGCGATAGGCTCTATCATGTATGCCATGCTATGTACTAGACCGGATGTGTGCCATGCTGTAAGTTTGACTAGCAGGTACCAAAGTGATCCAGGAGTGGAACACTGGTCAACAGTCAAAAATATCCTTAAGTATCTTAACAGAACTAAGGAAATGTTTCTCGTATATGGAGGTGACCAAAAGCTTGTCGTAAGGAGTTACGTCGATGCGAGTTGGGACACAGATCCGAATGATTCTAAGTCTCAGTCCGGATACGTGTTTATTCTAAATGGTGGCACTGTGAGTTGGAGGAGTTCCAAGCAGAGCGTGGTGGCGAAATCTTCAACAGAAGCGGAATATGTGGCAGCCTCGTCGGCAGCAAGTGAAGCAGTCTGGATGAAGGAGTTCCTCTCAGAGCTAAGTGTGGTTCCAAGTGCGTCAATACCTCTAGCCCTGTACTGTGACAATACAGGTGCAATAGCTCTTGCCAAGGAACCAACTTCACACAAGAATACCAAGCATATTAAGCGCTGCTATCACAATTTGCGTGAGAATGTCAAGGATGGTGACATAGAGATTTGCAAGGTGCATACGGATCTGAATGTGACAGACCTGTTGACTAAACCTCTTCCACGAGCAAAACATGATCAGCACCGAGAGGCCATGGGTGTTAGATTGCTACAAATGTAAACTAGATTATTGACTCTAGTGCAAGTGGGAGACTGTTGGGAATATGCCCAAGAGGCAATAATAAAGATTATTAATTATCATATTTTCTGTTCATGATAAAGGTTTATATCCATGCTAGAATTGTATTAAGCGGAAACAAATACATGTGTGGAATATAAACGGTAATGTGTCCCTAGTCTTTCCTCTTATGACTAGTTCGTTTGATCAAGTGATGGTTAGACGTTTCCTAACCATGGATTTATGAATCACTTGATAAACGAAGTTTGTATCATGGGAGATGATATGATGGACATGACTCAAATTAAATAGATGTCAAATATAGTTTCCTTAGAACATGAGATTACGTTACTCCTGCTTATCGGAGGAGTGCTTTGTGGACATCAAACGTCACTTCGTAACTAGGTGATTATAAAGGTGGCTTTCAGGTATTCCGATGTTAGGTTGTTGGGTTGCATGTTTCAAGACTCGGATTTGTTCTTCCAGCAGTTGGATAGATATCTCTGGGCCCTCTCGATAGTATAGCATCCAAACGCTTACAAGCATATGACTAATTAGCTAGTCATATGGGATCCTATTCTATGGGAACAAGTAAAGAGAACTTGTCGGGAACGAGATTAATCAGATATGGAGATATCGGTGGATTGAATCTCGGACAAGTAATATATCGTGAAACAAAAAGAATCGTATATGGATTGATTGAATCCCAGACATTGTGGTTCGACTAGTAAAGTACTTCGTCGAATATGTAGGAATTAATATGGGCATCCCGGTCCCGCTATTAATATGACATATTCATGAACCCGCAGAGTCACACACTTAACGTTTGATGTAGTTAGGGTTCGAGATAAATGATGGTGAGAAAGAATATTGATTCGGAGTCCCAGAGTGGTCCGGAGAATAAGATTCATATAAGGAAAGTGGTTTCCGGAGGTATCGAAAAGGTTCGGGAATTTATCGGTGAAGTATTGGAATATTCTAGAAGGTTCTAGAGGGGTCTAGAAGTGGGGCCATAGGAGTATGGGGCCCACATGGAATTAAAGGGGTGGTGGGCTAGCCTCATGGGCTAGCCGCACCATGCCCTAAGTGATAGGGTTGAAGCATGGAAAACAAAAAAATTCTACGCGGCAAAGCGGAATAAACCCCAAGGATCTAGATCTACGAGATGAAGATAGCGAAGATGAGATCCAATATCTTACCCTCGAAGATCAACAAACGCGTTTTGTCGGTGCAGGGGTTGGCTAGTCGATCCCCGCAACTAGACTCGTCTAGTCGCGAGGAGATGTATTATCCTCGAGATCCAATCCGGTGAAGTGCAGCAACGGGCAGCACCTCCGCGGCGTCCACACGTACAGCTCGATGAAGACGTCGACTCCTTGATCCCGCAAGCGAGACGACGTGGCCTTGATGATCTCAGCAGCACGACGGTAGTGCCGGTGATGATGACGATCTCCGCGAGCAGGGCTTCGCCAAGCCAAGCAAGAGGACAGGGAGAGGAGCAAGGTGGCGCAGCCCCTAGGGCAAGGGGGTGCGGCTAGGTGTGGAGGTGGGATGGCGGCGGCAGCCCTCCGGGAGAGGAGGGGTGCGGCTAGGGTTTGATGGGAGAGAGAGAGAGGGGGTGCGGCTGCCTCCAAGGGTGTGGTGCGCCCCCCCTACCCCTCCTTATATAGGTGGCCGGCTAGGTCAAGGGCAAGGGGGCCGGCCGGCCCCTCCTTGCTTGCCCCCCAAGTTTTGAGTCCTTCTAGAACTCCTACTTGGGCCCCCTTTCCTAAAAGGGGTGGAGAGCCCACCTCCTAGTCCAACTAGGAGTGGGACTCCCCTTCCTTGTGCCGCACCAGCCCATGTGGGCTTAGGTGGTGCGCACCACCTAGGTGGTGGCAGCACCCCTTTGCACCATGTGGGCCCCATACAAAATATGGCCCCACTTCTAGACCCTTCTAGAACACTCCGGAACCTTCCGGTACCCTGTCAATAATTTCCGGAACTTTTCCGAAACCTCCGGAAACCACTTTCCATATATGAATCTTATTCTCCGGACTCCTCCGGAACCTCTCATGACGTCCGGGATCCCATCCGAGACTCCGAATCACCATTTGTTCACTTCATCATTTAATTCATCGCAAAACCTAATTTCATCGGAACGTTAAGTGTGTGACCCTACGGGTTCGAGAATGCATAGACATGATCATATCAATAATTAATAGCGGGACCGAGATGCCCATATTAATTCCTATACACTCAACGAAAACCTTTTCTCGATTGAACCACAATGCCGGAGATTCAATTAATCTCATATACGATTCCCTTTGTCTCACGATATTTTACTTGTCCGAGATATAATCGTTGACATCCCCATGTCTAGTTTAATCTCGTTACCGGCAAGTTCTCTTTACTCGTCCATAATATAGGATCCCGGTGATTACAACTTAATCACATGTCTGCAGACTTTTGATGCTATATTACCGAGAAGGCCTGGAGATATCTTCTCCGTCACATGGAGGGACAAATTCCACTCTCGATTCATATCACCCAACAACCCACCATCGGAGATACCTGAAAGCCACCTTTATAATCACCCAGTTACGAAGTGACGTTTGATGTCCACAAAGTATTCCTCCGGTGAACGGGAGTGATATAATCTCATGGTCTAAGGAAACTATATTTGGCATATTAAAAGTGTTGACAACAAAACTTTTGTGACACGATTAATTGCAACTCTTTATTTGGGTCATGTCCATCACACCATTACTCCTAATGACATGACTCCGTTATCAAGTGACTATAACAAGTCCATAGTTAGGAAACTCTAACTATCTCTTGATCAACGAACTAGTCCTATAGAGGCTCACTAGGGACTCCGGGTGTTTATATTCCACACATGTATTATGTTTCCATTTAATACAATTATAGCATGGATAATAAACTATTATCATAAACGTGAATATGCTTAATAAACCATTTTATTATTGCCTCTAGGGCATATTCCCAACAGTCTCCCACTTGCACTAGAGTCAATAATCTAGTTTACATTTCCGCGATCCAACACCCATGAAGTCTCACTCATGAAGTCTCAGTGCTGATCATGTTTGCTTGTGGAAGAGGTTCTGTCCGTGCTCTGTACATTACAGCTCTTTATGTCCTTTGCAAAATTGTAACTGTCACCTAATTTGACATTACTTTATCATCACATGATAAACTTCCTATCATCCCATGATAAAACCATTATCATATAATGCTTATAATATGTTTGGTTATAGAGTGAGATAATCATATCCTTTCATGCCCATATGTATGATTAGTCAATTGGGCTTTCTCATAACACATGCATCTGGAACTCACTCAATCTTGAAACAACTTTCTCAAACCAAAATATTATATCTTATTTCAATCCTTGAATTAATCATATACTCCTATATGTTGTAGACTTAACAAATCAACAGTGAACCTTGTCACTTTGATATTTCCGATCATGCTTTCGCTGTGCTACTCTGATATTAAGAGATCCCTAATTTAGTCTGGCTTTATGACTTCAACCAAGTCCACCATTTTCTAAATTTATCTCAATCTCATGAAAAATGACTCCTCATTGAACATGTTCTTACAATTAAGAACTTGGGTCATATATCGTCATATACAAACACATGGTTCTTATATGTTGAGACCTATGAACAATTTATATTGAATTCCAACAAATCCTCCAACCATCAATTTTGTACTGAGTTCTCTAACTCAATGCTTCACCTATATATCACAATGAGATGAACCATTCTTCTCTTGTTTCATTTTGAACTCCTTCAAAAAATATTTAGGTTGAAACATCCTGACTTTAATGTTTATCAAACTTATCTATCCTCCATAGATACATTCATCTACATGAATATTTGACGTTCAAACTAACTTCATAAGTTATGCATTGGTCCATAACAACGTTTACAACATTTATGAAATCTCCATTTCATTCAAACACTATGTTGTAAACTCCCACTCAAATATACCTCATACACATATTAAATTGTGAAGCCACTTTAGCTCCCACTCAGAAATATGTTATCTTTATATTTGACCATGATTAATTAGCTCCCACTCAAACATATGTCACCACATATTTTGATTATGGAAATTAATTTCTGCTCTAACTTAATATATGTCACCACATATCTTAATTAGATCTCACTCAGTTTCTTATGCACTTTCTCGACACTTTGGACTCCTCCAAAACTCTTAACTCTTAAGATTCGAGAACTCATATACGAACCGCCAGCACCTTGCTAGCTCTAAGTTTTATTTATTCCACGCAAACTCTTTTGCAAAATAAATATGTGAAACATTCTTTTCACAAAATCAAGTAACAATTACTTTATGATTTAAACTTAAAGTAGAATGACTCTTAGTCACTTTCGTATTTAAAGTTTCTATTTCTTCTTTTGTAGTTTTGTAGGTATGTCTTGTTTCCCAAACACGACAAGTAAATCATGAATATTATTTTGCAACTTTTGACAAAATTCATATTCTTGAAACCTACATCTCTTTAGACAAGCTAAACCAAAATTCAATGATCACCATCATCAAAACCTTTATGTGTCAAGTTTTAACCAATATAGCACTTTACATATGTGCCACTTGATACATAAACATGCAAGGTTTAAGCCTTCTAAGTTTATTCCAACAATTCTTTTATCCATGAAACCATTTCACGATAAAACCACTAAAATACACAACATAACCAAACACATTGGTTTGTCCCTTTTAGTCTCACATTGTGGAATCTCTATTCATAATCTCATATGAATACTTTACAAAACTTTATTTGCTATGGCTTTTAATTATCTCATAATCATTGAAACCACTATTTCACATAACTCATATGCGAAACGCAAATCATTAAATAGATCCTTTATTTAAAACAGGAGTGTTATCAAAAATAAATCTAAATGATACTAATGAAACCTTAAAACCAAAGACCCTTCTTTATGACCACATAATATCAAATATAATGTGACTACAATACTTTAGGTTTATCAAAACACCTTTTGAATAATCTCTAAACATTGTAATTTGTGATAACACTTGTCACAAGTCTCCATACTAAACAATAACTCAAATATTTTGTCTCTTTTGATCAAATCGAAAAGACTCAATTATCTTGTTAACTTAATATCCTCTACTTCCAAAATCTCATCATGACATGAATAAATACTCCTATTTACTCATCCATGATAAAACAATGATGTCTTTTATTTACTGAAAAAATACAACCAACACTTGTGTTTATTTTTCAGCAACTCATGGCATTTTCAGAAAATGGCATTTTTAATCACACTACTTAGTGATGCGCATCAAGATGCTCTTCAGCACTAATAGTATAACAAATCTCATCATTAAGTATTGGATATTTCAGCATGTCTTTATTTTATAAGTGTTTAACTAATTATCGTTTAAATCTAGCAAAGGACAACAATCTCATAATCGAAACATGATCTCCAAAAAGGATTACTCATGAAAACAGAACAACCACTTGTCTTTAACATGAATGACCGTCTCACAAACCGAGACACACTAATTTAAGATCACACTTAATTCGATTACAAAACTCATTCAAATCCTCTAATTTAAAACGATAAATGTAGAAGTGAAATGACGCCAGCATCAACTCCTTGATTGCCATCTTCCCGCGAAATCCACTCAGTCCCTCCATGCACTTCAAACGGCAGGCCCTGTTTTCATAAAACAGCACAAGTATCAAATACTTAGCTCACCATAAGTGTAAATGGGACATTTAAACATTTATAACTAGTATATCAAAATATACCTTCTGCGTTGGCTCCTCCGCCTGCTACGGGATTCCTTTCGATCTGACGAAGTCGAGACATCAGTTCCGGATAAGTGATCGAATCCCTTTCCTTGACATAGTCTCTGACACAATTCTTGAATTTGGGATGAAGCGAATGCAACAACCCATCTATCGCGAATTCGTCACTCATCTCCGCATCCCAAGCATCCATAAGAGTGTAATATATCCTATACATTTTCTTCAGATGATCCTCTAAGCGATCATTTTCTTCCATCTTAGTTGAAAGAAACACACCCAGACCTTCAAACCTTGCAATTCTCACTTGTGCTATGAACATTTTCTTTAGCTTAGTGACAGTCTCAATGGCACTCAAGTTCTTGAATTGTTTGGACAGGTCTGAATTCATGAAGACACTCATCAACCAATTGACTTGAATGTGAGTCTTACTCCGACTGAGCCAATCCATACGCTTGTTGTAACTCGCAGAAGCATCGGGTTTTTCTTCTAAGGGTTCATGTAACACGTAGAGCTGATCATTGGTTGATAGGACTTCTCTAAGACGTTCATACCACTCGATGAAGTTTGACCCATCGAGACGCAGCTCCTCAGCAAGAAACATACTACTGTAGTCGGCCATGATCTATAAGGATTTTGCAAAGACATCTTTAGGACACTTGTTTATGATAATTTTAGTTCAACTTAATCAAATTAATGAACTCCCACTAAACTCAACATCTCTTCGGTTGATTAGTGACACACGATCCAAATCCACTACACCACCACCGATCATCACGTGAGATGATGTAGTTTCAATGGTGAACAACTCAGTGTTGATCATATCATTCATATGACTCGTGTTTAACCTTTCGGTTCCGTGTTCCCGAGGCCATGTCTGTACATGCTAGGCTCGTCAAGACAACCGTAGTATTTCTGCATGTGCAAACTGGCTTGCACCCGTTATATGTGAACGTTGAATCTATCACACCCGATCATCACGTGATGCTTCGAAACGACGAACTTTCGCAACGGCGCATACTAGGGGAGAACACTTAATTATCTTGATATTAACATGAGAGATCACCTTATCATGCTACCGTCGCGATCACATCTAAGCATAACAATAAGGTGCATAAAAGGGATTAACATCACATGTAATTCATAATTGTGATATGATATGGCCTTTCTTCATATGCTCTTAGATCTCCATCTTCAAAGCACCGGCAAGATCTCCATCTCCGGCATGATCTCCATCATCTTGGCGCCATCACCATGGTTGTCCACCAACTATTGCAACTACAACTAATGCTACTCTTAGCAATAAAGCAAAGCAATTACATGGTGATTTCATTGACACGCAGGCCACATAAAATAATAGACAACCATATGGCTCCTGCCGGTTGCCGTACTCGTCGACATGCAAGTCGCGAAATATTACAAACATGATCATTGCATACATTATAACAAATCACATTGGCCATATCACATCACTTGACCCCCTCTGCAAAAACAAGTTAGACGCCTCTACTTCGTTTATGCAAATTTTACGTGGCTTGGGTCAACGAGATAGAACCGTTCTAATCTACGCAAAAACCACAACGGTGATATAATAGTTGCTTATTTACTCATCCTTTTGAAAGGCCTTCCATTGAAAATTGCATCCTCACTAAAGCAAGAGAAACAGACACCCGCCAGCCACTTATGCAAAACAAGTTGCATGTCAGTCGTGGAACCGGTCTCTCGTGCGTGGACGAGTAAGGTTGGTCCGGGCCGCTTCAATCTCACAATACCGCAAAGATGCAAAGTGCACACGAGAAGGTAGCAACATAAAATATCAACGCCCACAACTCCTTGTGTTCTAATCGCATCAACACCTACGAATAGATCTAGGCTCTGATACCACTGATGGGGTCGCAGCATGGAAAACAAAAATTTTCTACGCGGCAAAGCAGAATAAACCCCAAGGATCTAGATCTACGAGATGAAGATAGCGAAGATGAGATCCAATCTCTTACCCTCGAAGATCAACAAACGCGTTTTGTCGGTGCAGGGGTTGGCTAGTCGATCCCCGCAACTAGACTCGTCTAGTCGCGAGGAGATGTATTATCCTCGAGATCCAATCCGGTGAAGTGCAGCAACGGGCAGCACCTCCGCGGCGTCCACACGTACAGCTCGATGAAGACGTCGACTCCTTGATCCCGCAAGCGAGACGACGTGGCCTTGATGATCTCAGCAGCACGACGGTAGTGCCGGTGATGATGACGATCTCCGCGAGCAGGGCTTCGCCAAGCCAAGCAAGAGGAGAGGGAGAGGAGCAAGGTGGCGCAGCCCCTAGGGCAAGGGGGTGCGGCTAGGTGTGGAGGTGGGATGGCGGCGGCAGCCCTCCGGGAGAGGAGGGGTGCGGCTAGGGTTTGATGGGAGAGAGAGAGAGGGGGGTGCGGCTGCCTCCAAGGGTGTGGTGCGCCCCCCCTACCCCTCCTTATATAGGTGGCCGGCTAGGTCAAGGGCAAGGGGGCCGGCCGGCCCCTCCTTGCTTGCCCCCCAAGTTTTGAGTCCTTCTAGAACTCCTACTTGGGCCCCCTTTCCTAAAAGGGGTGGAGAGCCCACCTCCTAGTCCAACTAGGAGTGGGACTCCCCTTCCTTGTGCCGCACCAGCCCATGTGGGCTTAGGTGGTGCGCACCACCTAGGTGGTGGCAGCACCCCTTTGCACCATGTGGGCCCCATACAAAATATGGCCCCACTTCTAGACCCTTCTAGAACACTCCGGAACCTTCCGGTACCCTGTCAATAATTTCCGGAACTTTTCCGAAACCTCCGGAAACCACTTTCCATATATGAATCTTATTCTCCGGACTCCTCCGGAACCTCTCGTGACGTTCGGGATCCCATCCGAGACTCCGAATCACCATTCGTTCACTTCATCATTTAATTCATCGCAAAACCTAATTTCATCGGAACGTTAAGTGTGTGACCCTACGGGTTCGAGAATGCATAGACATGATCATATCAATAATTAATAGCGGGACCGGGATGCCCATATTAATTCCTATACACTCAACGAAAACCTTTTCTCGATTGAACCACAATGCCGGAGATTCAATTAATCTCATATACGATTCCCTTTGTCTCACGATATTTTACTTGCCCGAGATATAATCGTTGACATCCCCATGTCTAGTTTAATCTCGTTACCGGCAAGTTCTCTTTACTCGTCCATAATATAGGATCCCGGTGATTACAACTTAATCACATGTCTGCAGACTTTTGATGCTATATTACCGAGAAGGCCTGGAGATATCTTCTCCGTCACATGGAGGGACAAATTCCACTCTCGATTCATATCACCCAACAACCCACCATCGGAGATACCTGAAAGCCACCTTTATAATCACCCAGTTACGAAGTGACGTTTGATGTCCACAAAGTATTCCTCCGGTGAACGGGAGTGATATAATCTCATGGTCTAAGGAAACTATATTTGGCATATTAAAAGTGTTGACAACAAAACTTTTGTGACACGATTAATTGCAACTCTTTATTTGGGTCATGTCCATCACACCATTACTCCTAATGACATGACTCCGTTATCAAGTGACTATAACAAGTCCATAGTTAGGAAACTCTAACTATCTCTTGATCAACGAACTAGTCCTGTAGAGGCTCACTAGGGACTCCGGGTGTTTATATTCCACACATGTATTATGTTTCCATTTAATACAATTATAGCATGGATAATAAACTATTATCATAAACGTGAATATGCTTAATAAACCATTTTATTATTGCCTCTAGGGCATATTCCCAACACTAAGGGGCCCATGCGGGCAAGCCCAAGAAGGGGGGGGCGGCCGGCCAGCCTAACCCTAACCCTAGGGCGGCTGGCTTGGGGGCCAAGCCTCCCCTAGCCGCCGGCCCTAGGAGGGGGTGGGGCGCAGCCCCCTGGCCTCCTATATAAGGAGGGGGCAGGGGAGGGCTGCCGCACCCTTGTGCACCTCCCCAAGCCGCCGCCCCCTCTCCCATGCCGCACCACCTCCTCCTCTCCTCCTCCTCCTCCGCCGCTTAGCGAAGCCCTGTCGGATCTCCACCACGCCACCGTCGTCGTGCTGCTGATCTCGCGAGCCTCTCCACCACCTCTTGCGGGATCAAGAACGTGGAGTCTTCATCGAGCCGTACGTGTGGATCTCTCAGAGGCGCTGCCCGTTGCAACGCTTGGATAATACTTCTCCTCGCGACTAGAAGAATCTAGTTGCGAGGATCAACTAGCCAACCCCTGCCTCGACAAAACGCTCACGGTTTTCTTCGAGGGTGAGATTCGATCTCCTTCTTGCTACCAACATCTTGTAGATCAGATCTTGTGTTGGGTTTATTCCGCCTTCTTTGCGTAGGAAAATTTTTGTTTTCTATGCTGCGACCCTTTCACCCAGTCGGCCAAGCTCCTAGCCGGCCAGAGTCGAGTAGCCAGCTAGCTGCCGGTCATCATCTTCCTATTGGCTAAGTCCTGGTCTTTGATATATCGGGGGATCATCCCCCCGACAGGAAAAGAGCAACATTCATCCAAAACTGGGACATGACAATAATCAACGTTGGTCAGAATACTGTCATATATACCATAAAACATATGCTCATAAATGAAAACTCTTATGATGCAAACCGATGTGTTATCGTACACATGGATTCATAATTTATCACTGATCATTATCATCAAACTTTAACTCTATTATTTCAATAGCATCAATAAACATGTCAAAACTTATCATTAAAACTTTCAATGATATGATATCAAAAGTATCATTCATTTTGAACGTTCTCATCATGACATCTCACAGATTAAACAATAGCTTAACATCCTCAATGAAATGACATCATAAACATTCTCCAAATAAAATTTGGATATTACCTCATGGTTTCACCAAATAATTGCATTCAGTAAACATTAAATTACAACACTTGACCATGATATCACATCAAAATCTCTAACCGTCCTTTTTCAGAGAATCGTCATGCCGAGCCTCCATCACCATCTGTGCATGTCAAAAGACATAAAATGCACCTGGCATAATATTCAACATTATTGCTCGACTTTATTAGGCTGCATAGTGCGCCGTGGAAAAACGAACCACACAGCCACTAACACTTTCTTTAAGGTGGCCTCAGCCCACTAGAGATGATCACATCATTAATAAATGCCACAATCATGGCATCAACTTAAACTTCATTCTAAAATAAATCTCCGAACAAAATTTCCAGAAATTTTAAAGAGATACTCATAATTGTGCTAAAAATTAAACATCATCGCATAACATTCATCATTAAAATGGTATAAGAGAAATGACTTACATTAATCTTATAACACTATATCCCCTTAAAATTCAGGCATTTTTCGATGAAACAATGCATACAACTTTATTTGAAACTTTTAAACTTAATAGATGCACTGATAATTAGAAATGTTTGATTACTTCATCATTCTCATAATAAACACCAATCTTTAATCTTAACTCATAAACATCCATTGATATTTAAAATGATACTCAAAATTAAATATCATATTTTAGGCAACGATTTTCTTTATTAAAACAGTGCATATAACTTAAAACAGAAACTTTAATAATGCACTGAAATAAAAAGACAGAAACTAAACTGATTATTCATACTGAAATAAGCTCACTACAGCCCAGCCCAAAAGATTAAACGTTTTGAGCAAGAAAAAACATAGATCGTAACCTTGCAGCTAACTGGGCCAAAAGGGACAAGCGGTCCAGCAATGTCCCCGCAACACTCACGCGATCAATCAAAATTTTTTTTGAATGTTAGCAGGAGAACTGCTAAATTCATTGAACAAATAGAATATTGGTCCAGCTTATAAGGAACACCGGACCCAAAAACCATACAAGCAATGCCTTTCGGCAAACAACACACAACACACCACCACAAAACCACGAGACCCACTAACCAGATCCACCTCCTAAACGACGCCCCCAAGAGGGAAAGCGCCGCCATTGTCCGATCTAAACTAGACCTAGGGTTTCCCCTGGAGCATTTTAGGGAGGCAGGTGAGAGTAGCAACATCGATGCCTCCAACAAGGAAACGACACCCGAAGGCGCCGCCATCAATGACTCCGGCCACAGCCAGAGTACGGCTTTCGCCGGTATTCTCACTCACAAATCCCGGAACAAGGATCTCGTCAGCCCACCGCACCGTTGTCCCAGCCTCCACGGCTACGCGCACCTCCCAACAAGCTTGACGATATGTCCGCCTTTCTACCTCTACCCCTACTAGACGGAGGATGCAATCCCCACAATTGTGCCATTCGTCTTCCATTGGGAGGATGTGCTGCTGTATTAAAATAAGTTGGGTGGTGCTCCAAGCGAAGGCGGAATAGCAGCTAGTAGCAGTTTTCCCTCGTTTAACGAACTGAGGTTTATCGAACCAGTAGGACTTTGAAATCAACAATGAGGTGAATGTTGAAGATCTCTGGCGCTTGAACTTCAACAGACGTGGACCTGCACACACTCAACCAAAATACTTTGCCCCCAACGGCGGAAAGGTTGTCAATCTTTCCGGTCTCGCAGAAAACAAAGCGGTTAATTGTATGATGAAATATGAAAAGTGACCATAGGAGTAATGATGATTAAAAGCAAGTAAATGAGGTTGTAAACAATGTAAAAAGATGGACCGGGGGCCATGGGTTCACTAGTGGAGTCTCTCAAGTAAATAAAATATGCATGTGATGGGTGAACGAATTACAGCTAGGCAATTGACAAGATCATGACACAAACCCAATTTAGCTATGACAAAAAGGACATGATAATATTTATGGAGGCATCACGACAAGGAACAAAGACCTTTGAGTCCAACTGCGTCTTTGTCAAAAAAGTCCACCGTGGGATCGCTATCCAGCCTGTCACCCAACGGTATTAAGTTGCAAGCAACAGACAATTGCATTAAGTAAAGTGCAGGAAGTAAGCAATACTAATATCAAAAGAGACATTAACACCGCTGCTTTACCCGTAGTAGCAACAGCACACCCTCGCCCTTAGACGTTTCTGTCACTCATGCCCAGGAACAAAAGGGGGCATGAACCCACTATCTAGCATAAATACCCTCTCTTAGAGATACACACAATCATTTGTCCGAAGTAACTACGCACATCGGAGAGCATGCAAGAACATAAATTACTCATATAACAATCATGCACAATCTGAACATAACTTCATAATCCATCGGATCCCAGCAAACACATCACATAGCATTACAATAATTGATCTGGATCATGTTAGGCAGCTCACAAGATCATAAGACATGAAGCACAAGAGAGAGAGACTACCAACTAGCTACTGCCATGGACCCGTAGTCCAAGGTGAGACTACTCACAAATCATCCCGGAGGAAGGAATGACGATGAAGAGCCTTCCGGGATCGATCTCCCCTCCGGCAGAGTGCTGGGATCAGCTTCAGATTGGACCCCAAACTAGGGTTTTTGGTGACGGCGCGTCGGGGTCGAGTTTCTGGAAAATAATGGCCGCCTCGACGTTTTTAGGGTAAAAGGCAATTAATAGGCATCGGAGGGTGTCGAGGCGAGGTCCCAGGGGCAGGGGCGGGCCCCACCCGCGGGTGAACCCCAGGCCGTGGCAGGGGGGCGCCTCTGCCCTGTGGGCCTCCCATCCGGCTCTCCATCGGACTGGTACTTCGTCATGGCAAAAAAAAATTCCTCGTAAATTTTCCAGTGCGATCCGAGAATATTTCCAGAAGTAAATTTCTGAAACAAAAAGACCGCAAAAACAGGGAACTGGCACTAGCCATCTTGTCAATAGTTTAGTCCGACAAAATGCATAAAAATGATATAATTGATAGTAAAAACATGTGACAATATCACAAAACTAGCATGGATCACTCAAAAATTAGAGATATGTGTGAGACGTATCAGCATCCCCAAGCTTAACTCCTACTCGTCCTCGAGTAGGTAAGTGATAACAAATAATTTTTTATGAGACATGCGACCAACACATTCTTGATCAAGATAGTGATGCAAATCAAAGGATGTGAATGAAGAGATACAAAACAATTGTCTATAATTGATAGCAAGAAAGCAATGAATAAACAAGTTGAATCATCCAAGCAAAACCTTTCATAAATATTATGTCAAAGACATGAAAACAATGTGATCGACATATTTGACTAATTCACAAGGATAATAATTCCATGACAAAAGTGTTTGAGAATCAACACAAAGGAAGATGTAAGCATTAGCAAAGAGTTTCGACTTCGAACGGCTTATCTTATAGATAAAGTCAATATAAAGGTTCATGTTTAATCTTGATAATGTAATATGCTCAACAATACCCAGGGTCAATGCTAGATGTTTGCTTTTGTGGAGATAGAAGGAAAAAGGGAAAACTGACTCAACATTAAAAGTAAAAGAAAGGCCCTTTGCAGAGGGAAGCAGGGATTAGTCATGTGCTAGAGCTTTTTGTTTTTTAAAACAGAAGTAAAATGATTTTGAGGTATGCATGCTTTCGTCAACGACTTCACAACAGAGAAGCTATCTAGTCCCTCATGACAAGCAAGGTTTTTAGACTTGTGAGATCAGCTAGTTCATAGAAGAGCGAGTACGCTCTTCTTTCTCCTTGGTTTCACCACTGTCCAATGTTTGGGCTGATTTCTCAGATTTGCATTGCGCAGAGGAGAATTGTGAGTTATATTTATATTTTGCTTAAGCTGCTCTCGGGTTGATTGAAGTGAAGACGTAATCCATCAACACCGGGTGAAAGGGGGGAAATGACCTCGCTCGTCACAAGTTATATCTAGCTCTCTACTGCTCCCTCATGAGCTTAAAAACAGAGGCACAAAGAAGAAGTATTTTGAATTTTTTTTAAGGTAGCACATGACAAATTTACTTGGAATGGTAGGAAATACCATGCATAGGTAGATATGGTGGACTCAGCTGGCAAGAAAGTTTGGCTTTGGGGATTGGATGCACGAGTGAACCATACACTCAGTACGAATTTTTAGGCTTAGCAAAAAGGGTGTTTGAAGCAAACATCTAACAATAACCGGTAACAGAACAACATAAGACATTTACCGGTCATAACCATAAAAACTCTACACCGTCTCCCTTGTTGACCAAACAATTCTTTTGATGGAAAGATTAGCACTATGAATTAACAACTGTAAAAAACCATACAATTTCAAGCTTTCAACCATATTTCTTTACTAATCAATTCCACTCAAATAACCAGCAAGTTTAAGCATTCAACTTAACATCTCAAAACAATTGAGAAGCATCAAGTATCCACACCATGATCTACAAAACTATGCAGACATTTCATTTTATTTTATCATCACACAAACAGCATTTTGTCGCATTGACAATGCAAGCAATTTTTCAACAACAACTCTCTAACAAGTATAAGTGAAGAACAAGAGAGTTTAACTTAACAACTAGCAGCTCTAAAAAAGATAAAAGCAAAAAGCGAGAGCTTACTAGAAAACAGACAGTAGCTAAGAATACTCAAAAAGATATAAGCGAAGCAAAGGAGTATTCTAACGAAAAAGTGGAGCGTGTCTCTCTCCCACACAACTAAAGCTAGGATCCAACAAAGATATGACCAGCAAACAAACAAACAAAACTGAAAGTAAAAAGACGCTCCAAGCATAGCACATAGTATGTAAAGTGATAAAAATGAAGTTCAACGAAGACGACCTTATGATAGTCGATGAAGATGCGGGGATGCCTTGGGCATCCCCAAGCTTTGACTCTTGATAGTTCTTGATATTCAGAGGGGGGTTCCATGGGGGCATCCCCAAGCTTGAGCTATGATCCATCCTCGATTTCTTCATATTCCTCTCCTTTGGAACTTAAAAACTCACTTCACACAAAACTTCTCATAATTTGATTAGAGGGTTAGTGCTCATAAATTAAAATGCACATGTGTTCAACTCATGAAAAATTGCAAACAAACTTCATTGGGCATTAGCTACTGTTTACAAAGCCTCAATGTGGCACTCCACCCCTAGAGTATCACATATGACGATGGTAAAGAGATAAATGCAAAATAAAAGCAGAATCTGTCAAAATATGAACAGTCTGTAAAGATCGAATTTTTCGAGGAACTTCTGCAGCTCAAATCAAAAACCTTAAAACTAACGAAAGATATAAAAAAGCATCAGTCTTGCTGTCTAAATTTATCAGAAAAAGATAAAATTCTGGCGATTTTAGAATTTTCGTGCAACAGGCACACAGAATCTGTTTTTGAACAGCAACACAATACCTCGCACTTTCAATGCATTAGAGGCTAAACTTGGCACAAAAAACCAAAAGAAAAAGATACAATGAAGTTTCTACAGAGGTAATAACTTCATGACTCAAGAAAATCAAAAATCAAACTGAAAATAAAAGATGGGTTGCCTCCCAACAAGCGCTTTTCTTTAACGCCTTTTAGCTAGGCGCAATGCCAAATATCAAGTTTTTTCGGAGGCCTTTGCAACATCAAGAGCATAGCTTGACCTTATGATTGATTCAAAAGGAAACTTATTTCTCTTTCTAGGGAAGTGTTCCATCCCTTTTTTTAAGGGGGAACTGAAACCTTATATTTCCCTCTTTCATATCAATAATAGCACCAACAGTTCTCAAAAATGGTCTTCCCAAAATAATAGGACAAGAAGCATTGCACTCAATATTCATAACAATAAAATCAACGGGAACATAATTATCATTAACAACAATAAGGACATCATCAACTCTACCCAAAGGTTTCTTTTTAGAAGAATCAGCAAGATGAACATTTAAATAGCACTCTTCCAAAGGATTTAAATCAAGCATATTATAGAAACTTTTAGGCATAACAGAAACACTTGCACCAAGATCACATAAAGCATTGCAATCAAAGTCATTTATTTTCATCTTAATAGTGGGTTCCCAACCATCTTCTAACTTACTAGGGATAGAGGTTTCAAGCTTTAGTTTTTCTTTCCTAGCCTTGATAAGAGCATCGGTAATGTGTTTGGTAAAGGCAAGATTTATTTTACTAGCATCCGGTGTCTTAGCAAGTTTTTGTAGGAACTTAATGACTTCAGTAAGATTGCAATTATCAAAATCAATTTCATCATCTTTAAATAAACTAGGAGGATCCTATTTAGTGGTTTGGATAGTATAAACTTTAACAGATTTCCTATTCATTTCAGCAATTCTAGCTTCTTCAGCCTCTCTAGCCCACCTAGCTTTCAAGAGAGCCATCATCCTTTCATTTTCATTAATTTGAAGAGAGATAGCATTTAAAGATTCAGTATGTTTGTCTTGATTAGGAGTGGTTCTAATTTTCAAAATTTCAACATCATGAGCAAGAACGTCTACTTTAGAGACTAGACTATCCAGTTTTTCCAACTTCTCTTCAACAGTTTTGTTAAAAGCTTTTTGCGAAGTGATAAATTCCTTTAAAACATTTTCAAGATCAGAGGACACATTCTTATTAGGATTATAAGAATTACCGTAGGAATTACCATAAAAGTTGCCATTATTGGGAGGATAAGGCTTATAGTTGTTACTACCAAAATTATTTCGATAAGCATTATTGTTGAAGTTGTTTCTATTAAGAAAATTAACATCAACTTGATCCTTTTCTTGGGCAATTAATGAAGCAAGTGGAACATAATTAGGATCAATATTAGACTGATTGGTAGCAAGCATAGACATAATCATATCAACCTTATCACTCAAAGAGGAGATTTCCTCAACAGAATTTACCTTCTTACCACTTGGAGCTCGTTCGGTGTGCCATTGTGAATAATTTGTCATCATCTCATCCAAGAGTTTAGTTGCTGCACCTAATGTTGTGGACATGAAGGTGCCTCCCGCGACCGAGTCCAAAAGGTTCCTTGAAGAAAAATTCAAACCTGCATAAAAAGTTTGGATAACCATCCACATAGTTAATCCATGCATGGGACAATTCTTAACCATAGATTTCATTCTATCCCAAGCTTGAGCAACATGTTAATTATCAAATTGTCTAAAGTTCATAATGTTACTCCTTAGTTGTATGATTTTAGCAGGTCGATAATATTTTCCAATAAAAGCATCTTTGCATTTAATCCAAGAATCAATGCTATTTTTAGGCAAACACAATAACCATTCTTTTGCTCTCCCTCTCAAAGAGAAAGGGAAAAGTTTCAGTTTTATGATGTCACTTTCTACCTCTTTATACTTTTGCATATCACATAACTCAACAAAGTTATTTACATGGGAGGCGGCATCATCAGTACTAGCACCAGAAAATTGCTCTTTCATAACAAGATTTAGCAAGGCAGGTTTAATTTCATAAGATTCCGCTTTAGTAGCGGGTGGAGCAATTGGAGAGCATATGAAATCATTGTTATTAGTGCTAGTAAATTCACATAAATTGGTGTTTTCAGTAGAAGAGATAACGATAAGATAAAATAACAAGACAGGAATAAAGACTACACTAATTTTTTGGGGTTTTAAAATTTTGAAACAGGAAAATAAACTAAACGAGATATAAAGCAAGCAAGACAAAAACAAAGTAAAGAGATTGAGAGTATGAGACTCCCCTTGCTGTAGCTCCAAAGTCCCTGGCAACGACGCCAGAAAAGAGCTTGCTGCTGTATTAAAATAAGTTGGGTGGTGCCCCAAGCGAAGGCGGAATTGCAGCTAGCAGTTTTCCCTCGTTTAATGAACCGAGGTTTATCGAACCAGTAAGACTTTGAAATCAACAACGAGGTGAATGTTTAAGATCTCTGGCGCTTGACCTTCAACGGACGTGGACCTGCACACACTCAACCAAAATACTTTGCCCCCAACGGCGGAGAGGTTGTCAATCTTTCCGGTCTCGCAGAAAACAAAGCGGTTAATTGTATGATGAAATATGAAAAGTTATCAGAGGAGTAATGATGATTAAAAGCAAGTAAATGAGGTTATAAACAATGTAAAAATATGGACCGGGGGCCATGGGTTCACTAGTGGAGTCTCTCAAGTAAATAAAATATGCATGTGATGGGTGAACGAATTACAGCTAGGCAATTGACAAGATCATGACACAAACCCAATTTAGCTATGAAAAAAAGGACATGATAATATTTATGGAGTCATCACAACAAGGAACAAAGACCGTTGAGTCCAACTGCGTCTTTGTCTAAAAAGTCCACCGTGGGATCGCTATCCAGCCTGTCACCTAACGATATTAAGTTGCAAGCAACAGACAATTGCATTAAGTAAAGTGCATGAAGTAAGCAATAATAATATCAAAAGAGACATTAACACCGCTGTTTTACCCTTAGTAGCAACAGCACACCCTCACCCTTAGACGTTTCTGTCACTCGTGCCCAGGAACAAAAGGGGGCATGAACCCACTATCTAGCATAAATACCCTCTCTTGGAGATACACACAATCACTTGGCCAAAGTAACTACGCACATCGGAGAGCATGCAAGAACATAAATTACTCATATAAGAATCATGCACAATTTGAACATAACTTCATAATCCATCGGATCCCAGCAAACACATCACATAACATTACAATAATCGATCTTGATCATGTTAGGAAGCTCACAAGATCATAAGACATGAAGCACAAGAGAGAGAGACTACCAACTAGCTACTGCCATGGACCCATAGTCCAAGGTGAGACTACTCACAAATCATCCCGGAGGAAGGCATGACAATGAAGAGCCCTCCGGGATCGATCTCCCCTCCGGCAGAGTGCCGGGATCAGCTTCAGATTGGACCCCGAACTAGGGTTTTCGGTGACGGCGCGCCGGGGTCGAGTTTCTGGAAAATAATGGCCGCATCGACGTTTTTAGGATAAAAGGCAATTTATAGGCGTCGAAGGGGGCCGAGGTGAGGTCCCACGGGCAGGGGTGGGCCCCACCCGCGGGTGACCACCAGGCCGCGGCAGGGGGGCTCCTCTACCCTGTGGGCCTCACCGCCGGCTCTCCTTCGGAATGGTACTTCGTCGTGGCAAATAAAAATTCCCCATAAATTTCCAGCGCGATCCGAGAATATTTCCAGATGTAAATTTCTGAAACAAAAAGACAGCAAAAACAGAAAACTGGCACTGGGCATCTTGTCAATAGGTTAGTCCGACAAAATGCATAAAAATGATATAATTGACAGTAAAAACATGTGACAATATCACAAAACTAGAATGGATCACTCAAAAATTATAGATACGTTTGAGAGGTATCAGGATGCAATCCATGCCGTAACAATTCGTCTCCTCGAGGATGCAACACCCATAGGCCATTCGTCTCCCAACGAAGGATGCAACACTACCACAGCGCCATTCCTCTCCCTCCAGCCACCACCATCTCTGCTGCACGTCCACCACATCGCCAAGCTTGCCAACCACCCTCCGGAGGATGCAACACCAGGAATGGTGCCATTCGTCTCCCGCAGGCCGTAGCTACGCAAGCTCCGGCGAAAGATAGCAAACAGTGTTGGAGATATGACCTAGAGGCAAATAAATAAAGGAGTTTATTGTAATATCTCATTAAAGTTTATAATTAGTTTTATACCATGCTATAACTGTATTAAGAGGAAACATTAATACATGTGTGGTATGTAAACAACCAGGTCCTTACATGTATAAGGATACGCTAGCTCATTGGTCAACCGATGATTGAGGTTTCCCAATCATGGGCATTTATACCAATTGACAATGGAGTCATTTCATTAGGTGAATGAAAGTGATGGACGTTACCTAATAGCGATTATTACAACATGATCAAGTCACGAAGTTCACCTTTGTTATGATTAGAAAACATGGTACTTGTTTCTTAGACCGTGAGATAATAATCCTATCACTATCACCGGAAGATACCTTGACTGTATCAACCGTCACACCGTAACAGGGTGATCATAAAGGTGCAGCTCATGTATGCAAAGGTAATATGTTGAGAAGTATGTATCAAGAAGCAGGATTTGCACCTCCGCATTACGGAGAGATACTCAGGGCCCACTCGGTGAGTCTTCGTCGAAATAAGCTGCGCAGCGTATGACTAGGTCATGGGGATGAAAGATCACATAAACGAGTTGAATGAGAGTTGACCGGTAACGAGTTGGAACTGGGCATAGAGATGCTAGATGATGAGATCTCGGGCAAGTCAGTATCATGATAGCAAAGGAAATAAGGCTCTATGTTTATGGTTCAACGACAAAGTTATTTCGTGGAATGCATAGGGGTCATGATGGGCATCCAGGTCCCGCTGATGATCATTGATCGGAGAGGAGTCTCGATCATGTCTGGAGTGTTCCCGAACCGTAGGGTAACACACTTAAGGGTTTGACGACGCTAGGAGATCGTTCTGGTAGTGTTGGAATTACCGAAGATAGGAAAGGAGAGAATCGGAAGAGTACCGATGAAATCCGAATGAGTATCGGAGTGATCCGAAAGGAGTTTCGGACTCACGGTAATTTATATATGATGTGAATATATTAATCGGAGAATTATATATATTCATATATTGGTGGAAATAAATTCGATAATGTATAAATAATTAATTGGAGAAATAAATATTTATATATTATAATAAATGAATTAAATAATAGATAAATACACTAATTAATGAATTATATATTTAGTTATTGATTTAATAAACTATTTATTAATTAAAAAGGTTTTAATTTCGAATTTATGGGGCAACCCCCCTAATGGGCCACCTTCAAAAGGAGGCAGCCCAAGAAGGGGCCGGCCACCCCAAGGAGGCCAAGGGGCGGGTGGGCGGAAAGTGGCCCATGGCCACCACGGCCATGGTGGCCGGCCGGCCAGCCCCCTCCTCCCTTTTCCTTTAGTCCCACATGGGGGAGCTAAGGACCACCTATATATACAAGTGCCACGTGGGGTTTTTAATTAAGCCAAAAATTGGAGAAAATCCAATAAATCCCACGACACCTCCCGCCACCTCTCCACCTCTCTCGTACCCCGTGGACCCAAGTAAGGGTCGCGCACGACAGGGAAATCTTCGCCGTTGCACACCGTCGTGCTGCCGGAATTCCGCCAGAAGATCTACTTCCGCAACCTCGGCTGGATCAGAGGGACCGGGAGTCGTCGTCATACACCGTACGTGTGTGAGTACTCGGGGGTGCCATTGCGGCACCAGTCGTCACGCCAGGATCGTCACGACCTTGAGGTCGGCTTCAGTTCGACTACATCATCCATGTTCCTCTCAGAACGTTAAACGCTTTCGGTCTACAAGAGGTATGTCGCCGAACCATCCCGTTACCGCATTACTAATAGATAGATCCTGGCTAGTTTTGGAGTTGTGTTAGATAGAAATTTTTTGTTTTCTGCAATTGAACCCCTTCAAACAGAGCCACACCGAGCGAGGCGACAAGCCAGGCCGCCACAAGCAGTACACCACTGCCTGCCAACCTCGCATCGAGCACGGCCTGAGGGGCCTAGATCCGGCCCTCGCGGCCCAGATCGGACCCGCCTATGCACTGCTGCCATTCGCGCCCAGAGCAGCGACCACACCTCACCTCGACCTCCTCCGCAGTCGGCCGCGCACCACCTCCACCGCGACGGCCGCCATGCACGCCGACGGCCACCGCAATGCATCTCCGTAGTCGGCGCCGCAGCGCGCCGCGCCCACCTCCGCGCCGACCAATCCGCGCCGCGCCCCCAGCCACGCCGGCCCGCGACGCGCCCAACTCCGCGCCGCACCCCTCGCCGCGCCGGCCCGCGCCCAACTCCCGTCGCCAACTTGACCTGCCAGCGCCGGTTACAAACGCGAGGGAAGGAATCCGCCCCGCCGTTGCCTTCCCAGGGGGGCGCGCGGCTTTTTTCGCTGGGCCCCCTTCGGCAGCGGCGTAGCAGATGGAGAGATCAGAGGGGGGAGTGTGGTGGCGGCTAGGGTTCCCCCCGTTTCGCCCAGGGAGGACGACGCGGGGTTGGGGGGTATGCTGAGTGGCTAGTTACTTTTCAAATAACAAGGAAACTCTCACGGAGGCTCCCGGAGGTGCGATCGATCAAATCGATTCGGCTGGACCGTGCCTAACCCTAGCCCATTTCTCATTCTCCTCCTCGTGTTTTCTGCTCCCGTGAGAGCGAGACGGGGGCGGTAGCTACGGCGGTGCGTCGACCTCCCCCTTACTCCATTCCACCGTGGTGGCTGTGTTGATCGAAGGAGCGCACGCTGGACCTAGTCCAGCACGCTCGTCCGTCGAGCATGGCTTTCGCATCGTATTCTTGCTGGTCGATAGGGAGTTGGTGCACACCGGTGGACCGGCGGCCATTTCGTGCGACGAAGGCGAGGCACGGAGGCCCCGGCATCATCCTCAACATTCCACGCGAGCGCGTCCTTCCGCACGTCCTCTCCGAAGGGAAAAGAATGGCATCGCGGGGCCATCGCCCTCGTGCAGCGCCACGGATACACGGGCCCGAAGATGGAGGCGATGGTCCGTCGTCTTACTGAGGTGAGCTATCGACCCCAAATTGTGTGTTTGATTTGGCCCAATTTTGCAATTAGGGTTCTTTCCGATTTGGGGATTTTTCTAGGGTTCAGCCAAGAGGGGATTTTTCCTTTTCTTATCAATTTCGTACTCCCCTCCTTCTAATTTCTTAAACATTACTAATAGTAGATCAAATTAATTAATTGATACTAAAAAAACTCAAATTAAACTCAGTGTATTAATGAAATTTGATCAATATCTCTAACAGTGCATACTAATGGAGCAATTAGACTAATCCGAGACTTAATCATCAACTTTATTGCCTAAAACATTTGATCAAACAGATCCAAATTGATTCTAGTTCTATGACATAGGCTCTGATACCAATGTTAAAACTAATTCATCTAGGGTTGACTAGATTAAACGTGACAGCCATCTAGAACAGATAATTGGATCAGATCAAAAGAGTTATATTGGGAATTTACTTACGGGTGGCTGAAGTAAATGGGATTGTTGGAAATATGCCCAAGAGGCAATAATAAAGTTGCTTATTATCATATTTCATGTTTATGATAAATGTTTATTATCCATGCTATAATTGTATTAACTGGAAAGCAAATACATGTGTGTAGTATAAACAACAAAGTGTCCCTAGTAATCCTCTACTAGACTAGTTCGTTAGTCAAGAGTTGGTTAAGGTTTCGTAACCATGGACTTCTTATAGTCACTTGATAATGGAGTCACATCATTAGGAGAATGACGTGATGGACAGACCCAATAGTAAAGCATTGCAATTGATCGTGTCACGCAGTTTCATTCCAACGCTTTTAATAGATGTCAAGTATAGTTTTCTTAGACCATGAGATTATGTCACTCCCGCTTACTGGAGGTATACTTTGTGGATATCAAATGTCACTTCGTAACTGGGTGATTATAAAGGTGGCTTTCAGGTATCTCCAATGGTACTTGTTGGGTGAAATGAATCAAGAGTGGGATTTGTCCCTCCATGTGACGGAGTAGATATCTCTGGGCCCTCTCGGATATAGCATCAGGAAGTTTGCAAACATGTGATTAAGTGGTAATCACAAAGATCCTATATTATGTACAAGTAAAGAGAACTCGCCAGGTAACGAGATTAAACTAGATATGGTGATATCGACGATCAAATCTTGGGCAAGTAAAATATCATTAGACAAAGGGAATCGTATACGAGATTAATTGAATCTCCGGCATCATGGTTCAAATATATAAAGAACTTCATTGAATGTGTCGGAGTCAATATGGACATCCTGGTCCCGCTATCGATTATCGATCGGATCATGTCTACACGTTCTCGAACCCGTAGGGTCACACACTTAACGCTTCGATATAGCTAGGGCTTATGTTGAGATATTTGATGGTATGAACGAATATTGATTCGGAGTCTCGGATGAGATCCTAGACATCATGAGGAGCTCCGGAAGAGTCCGGAGAATAAATTTCATATAAGGAAAGTGGTTTCTGGAGGCATCGGAAAAGTTCAGGAATTTTTCGGTAGGATACAGGAAGTTTTTGGAAGGTTCCGGAAGGTTCTAGAGTGGGACCCATCTGACCTCAAGACCGACATGGGCCGAGGGGAGGTGCAGCAGGCCACTTGGGCTAGCCACACCAGGCCCCAAAGGGCCCATGCGGCTAAGGAAGGAGGACGGGGCCGAACCCTTAAGGGACTTGGCTTGGGAGCCAAGCCTCCCTTGGCCGCTGCCCCTAAAAGGCAGGTGACTTGGGGGGGCAAGGCTCCCCAAGCCGGCCGGCCCTAGGAGTGGGGCGCACCTCCTTGCCCCTCCACCTATATAAAGGGGGGGGGCGTGCGGCACAAGGAGGACACCCTTGAACCCTAGCCGCACCACCCCCTACCCCTTCTCTCTCTCCCTCTTGTGTGGCTTGGCGAAGCCCTGCCCGCGGGAAGACCTACACCATCTCCACCACCACATCGTCGTGCTCCTGGATTCTCGCAAGCCTCTTCTCCAACTCCTGCGGGATCAAGAAGGAGAAGAATACATCGAGCTGAACGTGTGGATACCGCGGAGGTGTTGCTCGTGCGGCGCTTCGTCGGATTGGATCTCGAGGATAATACATCTCCTCGCGACTAGACAAGTCTAGTTGCGGGGATCGACTAGCCAACCCCTACATCGACAAAATGTTTGCTCGCTCTTCAAGGGTAAAAGATTCGATCTCCTTCTCGCTACTTGCATCTAATAGATCTAGATCTGTTGGGTTTCTTCCGTTTGTTTCGTAGGAAATTTTTTTGTTTTCTATGCAATGAACCCTTCATGGATTGCCTGCTTGATGGAGGGAGTACTTTGCGTTGAAGCAGTCGAGGTGGAGGCGAGAGGGAAACCCATGAACACCGGCACAGACCCTGGAGGTGGCCGGCGGTGGAGATGTTCTTCCCGTTGCTTCAGCACACCCTCAGATCGGAAGTTTCTTAAAGAATTGGGGGATTGGATAAAACGTACGTGAACTCACTCATCGTAGGTATCCAGGTCCCCACCCTTTATATGCGTACTGACAACCGAGGACCAAAACCATCTGTCGATTAGGGGTGCCCCCGATCAGGGCGATTCTGTTGGGATCAAAGGCCATGAACGTTGGTTCCTAGCCCATCCCTCTTAACGTTACCTTTTACTCGGTCAGAGCCGAGCTCAACCAACATGGGCCACGGCCACCAGCAAGCTAGCCGGCCCCGGTAGGGAAGTCATGTGGAACAGTCAGCCACGGGTATCACGTCTCCCGCAACAACAACAGAGATAGCCTGACAAAGTTGATTCGGAATAATGACCGAAAATAACCACAAAGCGAAAGGAATTCACAAAATAAACATCCGGCGAAACTATTTCACAAAATAACCCTTTCGGGTAGCGCCCAACACTTAGGCGTTATGGTATGCTATGTAGCGCCTCAGACCAAGGCGCTACTCGTCCTGCCTACGTGGCGGCTACGGGCCCCACTTTGGTTGTGTAGCGTCTTGACGTTATGCGCTATGCTACGTAGTGTAGCGCCTAGTGCTAAGGCGCTACACTAGGACTTAGAAATTTTCGGCCAAAATTTGATCAGAAATTTAATGTTTTTAGAAAAATTGAAAAAATTCAGTAATTCAAATCCGTATATATAAGCAATGTGGGAGAGTTTGAACCAATTTGGGTGGGTGAATTGAGAGAATTGATTTGAATGTTCAGTTTCAATTTTAGCCGAAAATTTAAATTACCAGAAAAAATTGAAAAATTCATGTAATTCAACTCCATATATATAAGCAATCTGGGAAAGTTTGAACCAACTTGGATGGGTAGATTGAGAGAAACATTGATTTGAATGTTCAGTTTCAAAGTTTAGCCAAAAATTTAAAGTTTATAGATAAATTTTAAAATTCCTGTAATTCAAATCTATATATAAGCAATCTTGGAAACTTTTAATCAATTTAGTTGGGTGGATTGAGAGAAACATCGATTTGAATCAATTTCAAATTTTGGCTCAAAAGATTTTTAGACATGGACATGGACACTAAGTCAATAACTAAAGAAATAATCTAGTCTACTTGGTGCATTTTTACAAGGACACGGTGACATCCCCAGTTCCTTTAATAGTGAGACCAAACATTAACATTTGGCTCAATACATCAATCCATGGGCATAGACATTTGTAGAGGTTTACACCTTAAGTGCTATTCTTTTGTAGATCAACAGCAAATGCCTTAGCCAACCCCAATTTTATTTTTAAAGTTTCCACATGGAATTAATTAAAAAAAATCTGAAAACTTTAAATGTTCGGCCAAAATTTGAAACTAAACATTCAAATTGATGTTTCTCTCAATCCACCCATCCAAGTTGATTGAAACTTTCCCATATTGCTTATATATATGGACTTGAATTACAGAAAATTTTCAAATTTTTCTGGAAACTTTAAATTTTTGACTAAACTTTGAAACTGAACATTCAAATCAATGTTTCTCTCAATCCACCCATCCAAATTGGTTCAAACTCTTCCAGATTGCTTATATATGGAATTGAATTACATGAAATTTTTCAAGTTTTTCTGGAAATTTAAATTTTCTGCTAAAATTGAAACTGAACATTCAAATCAATGTTTATCTCAATTCATCCACCCAGATTGGTTCAAACTTTCCCAGATTTCTTATATATATATATGGATTTGAATTACTGGAGTTTTTTCAATTTTTCTTAAAACATTAATTTTTTGGTCAAATTTTGGCTGAAAGTTTCTAAGTCCTACTCAAGTGAGGTCGTAGCCGTCAAATAGGCAGGACGAGTAGCGTTTTGGCCTGAGGCGCTACATAGTATACCATAGCGCCTAAGTGTTGGACGCTAACCGAAAGGGGTTGTTTTGTAAAATAGTTTCGCCGGCCGTTTATTTTGTAAATTTCTTGCGCTTTATGGTTACTAGCACAATACCCGTGCGTTGCTACGGGTAGATCAAATGTTCAGCCCATATATTTAGCAAAACAATTAGAGTGTATTTTTACTAAATGTGAATAAAACATGTCCACTTATAAAAAAAAATCGTCGAGTGCTCTATCACGTTCACGCCTTATTTGATTTATATCTTCAAAGATGTTTGCAATAAGTTGCTTTACCATCACTCTTACTTGCTACTGCCAATACGTTGGTGCGTGATCAATTATTCAGTTCCTTGCAAGGAGACATCGCCGAAGGCACCGTTGGTCTTAAGTTTCACTGAGAATCGAATTGTTTCGGTAGTGCCGCAGCCAATGCCATTCATGGCTATCATGTTCATTCAGCCTTTATCCTATGAGCACTTATGTCGGTAGTCTAAGGCCAATTATCGATATGACTTAGATCATAGAACATGTAGTCTCACTCACAAAGATTACACGAATAATGACAAAGGAAATGGAGATGATATGAGTGTTTTTTTTAGAATATTAGCTAGAACAAAGAATGAAGAAAAAATCCCGAAGATAGAATCATCTCCCTAACTATCTAGTTTAACGCTACCCAATCTACTGTCCATGTGCAGTTTAAGCAACCGACATCATCTAGCTGTAGCTTTATATATTTCTCTCGTTTTTTGACGAAGCTTCTTTTTTATTCTCTAGATTTTGTCTTCGGACTGTTGCTTCCTCTGCTCCTTCTCCTGCTCTTCTATGCCACTGAGACATGTAACTATATTCTGAATATGTAACATGTAACAGAGGCACTCATCCTATGGATACTCAAGATGCAATGCCCAGTTTCATGATGCTTGTCGTACATTTGTGCATCCAGTGTATCTACAAAAATCCTGAACAAAAACATATCTGTATCATCAATCGAATATACAGATAAAAGGATTAACCATGTCAGGCTGAAGAACTTAAAACACAGTTCTCTTTGGACCTTCGCTCAGTGTCTGCACTAAAATTGGCCTACTACCAAGAAAAGATTGAATCATCACAAATACTGCACTAAAATTAACCTACCAAAAAATACAACATTCAGGCTTGAACAACATGGAACATATTCAGGGATAGAACCTAACATAATTTGCACTAAACGATAGATGTCTATGTACACAATGGTGAAATTTTTCACTTATATGACATACCGTGATCAATTCCATTAAAGAAAAATACAACTGCATCATATTGTGCTGCATAGAGACAGAGAGGGCATCGAAGAGAAAGCTACCTTGAGGAAGGGTGTACACCGATTGCTGTTGGCGCATGATTCGTGCAACAGTTGGAGTGGAGTGGCGGCCAGACGAAGACGAGCGACTACGGCCGTAGGTAGAGGAGGATCAGGTCGTCGAGGAACTGCTGGCGAGGCAGGAGGTGACCCTGCAGGACAACGAACCGGTCGGCGGTCGGGGCGTGCCGGTGAGCGGAGCCGCGGAGGCCGGATGGACGGGGACCCTGCCGCCGATTTCCCTGTAGGACGTCGCCTCTTTGACCTCCGAGAAAGATCAGGCCGCCGCCGCCACAGATCAGAGCCCTCGTCGGCTCCAGAGACTCTGGCACGAAGCACACACCGTCGTCACTATCCAGGACGGCGGGGAGAGTTCATCCCGGCCACCTGGGGTGGTGGTGTGGCCGTTTTCCTGTGCGTTCCTCCGGCCGCTTCACCCCCGCGTGGTGCATCTCCGTCCATCTCGCTGTAGGAGACAAGCAGAGGAGAGAGAGGAGGGGGATCGGGTGGAGCCGTGGCCGTGGAGGTGTGTGTGGTGTTTGGATATGGTCCAGGGGCTAAAATGCAAAGGTATTTACTTCCTGGACTGCGGATTCAGTTTTATTTTTTAGAGGGGCTAAAACATAAACCGCGCGACGTACGTCCGGTCGTTTTTCAATTTAATAGTAAAAAAAAAGATTTTGGGGTCATTGCCAGAGTTGATTCAGCACATATTCACTTGGCGAGGGTGGACCGGACCGCTTCCCGGTCAGATCTGCCGTTCCCGCCGGCCTGGCCAACCTCGCGCTCCGCACCTCATGTCCATGTCAAGGAGAGTGTACTCCTTCGTCTCCGCCGTACAAGATCTGCACCCTTGACTCAGCGACCCCTCTCCTCACTCCATTGCTGCCCCTGCTGGCCTGCTCCGGTCCACTCCGACGGCCGCTTCGCCCTCTCTTAACCCCAGCAATTCAATCACCTCTTTCCCCCACCCCCACCACCCCAAAAAAATCCAAGCCTTAGCAACCGAGCCATGGCCGCCGAGCTCCTACTCCTTCTCCTGGTGCCGCTCGTCGGGATCCTTGCCGCGCTCGTCTTCCTGGCACGGCCCCGTGCCGCGCGGATCCCGCTCAGGGGCCGCCACGTCTTCATCACCGGCGGGTCCAGCGGCATCGGGCTCGCCCTGGCCATGGCCGCCGCTAAGGAGGGCGCGCGGGTCTCCATCCTCGCCCGCAACGCCGCCCGCCTTGAGGACGCGCGCGCCGCCATCAGGGCCGCCACGGAGCACGAGGTCGGGGTCCACCAGGCCGACGTCCGGGACGCCACCGCCGTGGCGCGCGCACTCGACGAGGCCGGACCAGTCGACGTGCTGGTCTGCAACCACGGGGTGTCCATGGCGCAGGAGCTGGTGGAGCTGGACATGGAGGAGGTCAAGTGGATGGTGGACATCAATCTCATGGGCACCTTCTACCTCATCAAGGCGGCGCTCCCTGCCATGAAGGCACGCACCCGTGAGACGGGCCTCCCGGCGTCCATTGCCATCATGTCATCGCAGGCCGGCCAGGTATGCACCTCACACTGTTCTTCGCTTACTTTGCCATCGTGCAGCTGAAATGTTCGTTGAAATGGTGCATGATGTTGAGATGAATCTCTGGTGACATCCTTGCTGTAGGTTGGTCTTTATGGGTACACTGCTTACTCCGCGAGCAAGTTTGCGCTAACTGGACTTGGGGAGTCGCTGCAGCATGAGGTCACTTCAGACAATATTCATGTCTCGTTGATCTTCCCCCCAGACACGGAGACACCGGGTTTTGCTGAGGGTATGTGTCGATGTTTTAAGTGACAGCTGTACTAGCTAACTAAGTTTTTTATGTACGTACTGGTTTTCAATCCTGTTTGTTATTCGTACGCAATGAACTGAATGACTAATGGATTGCTAAAAACAATTAGTTCATTTTACATCTCTGAAGATTGATAACATTAGAAACTAGTGACGAATTTAGATGCTTTCTTCAATTCTGAAAATTTCAAGCTTATGGAGCAATGAAAATGTCATGCGCTACACAGTTTCACTTCAAAGATCAAGTGCTCAAGATAACTAAACCATTTAATTAGTTACATTTACTGGTAAAATAATCTTGTCAAAGTAATGAACTGTTCATATGTATGTGGAACTTCATTGCTATGTACATTGGTGTATCTGGTTCACGTGTTACATATTTCTAAATATGATTCTTGGAAGCTGCAATGGTACAGATGGGAAATAAATATGCTCCATTTCTCTTCATTACCACTTCTTATTTCATAGTTGAGCAGCTATGCACAATAGTTTTCGATCCACAACACTATAAAATATGTTTGTGGTGTTACATTGTGGATTAGTTGAGCAGCCATGCACAATAGTATTGCATTCAGTACACAATCATTTCTCACTTGGTCTCTCTAAAAAACGAACAAGGAAACTATCAGTACCAATACCTAGAGTGAAACTGAAGACTGATAATTTTTCAACTAGTCCCTCACATTAGTACTTTCACTGGTTGCAGAGCAAAAAAAGAGGCCAGAGGTTACCAACATCCTAGCAGGATCATCTGTTCGAATGAAGGCTGATGATGTTGCTAAGAAGGCCTTAAATGGCATCAAATCTGGAAAGTTTATTGTGCCCTGCAATTTTGAGGGAGCAATGTTGGCTATAGCCACTTCTGGTCTAACCCCCCAGAGTTCTCCGCTAACTGGATTCCTGGAGGTGATCGGTGCTGGACCTATGCGGTTTGTAGCACTTTGTTTCCAGTGGAATTGGTTCTCTACTATTGAGAACTGGTACGCCAAGAACAAGAAGCATGCGTGAAATGGTGGAAGCCCAAACCAATGATGGGTTTCGTAGGTTTTGTAGGAGCTGCAGTTTACACCCCAATACATTACCTTGTTACTAGCCCCTGAAGTGGATTTTAAAGTTTAAAAGTAATGACTTACCTTGTTACTAGCCCCTGATCTGAATGTATTGTGGGGATACATTGTAGATATTGTGGGGATACATTGTATATCTTTCCCCCTCTTCAGCAATAAAACTACAGTACGGCACTAATAATTTGGGTTTGATCTTCAGAAATATTGTACTTCTGTCGACAGAAATTGAATTTTATCTTCTAGCTACGTTCTTGTGTTTTTGCTAGATTTTTGTTTTATATATCTTCACAGCATCTCTAATAGATGCCCTATTTTAGAACGGGTGCCCTAAAAACCTTTTTTTAGGGCACAAAAGGGCAAAAACCGACCTCCAACAGGTGCCTTAAAATAGGGCTGCCCCAAATTTTGCTCCTCTCTGCCTTATATTTGGGGCAGAGAGGGCCGTGTGGGGACGTGCCTTATACTTCGAAATCGACTGCGCGCGAACCCGCCGCCAAGGGCCTCACTGTCAAATCGACAGGGATGGCCTCAGTCGGTCCACCGCCACCGCGGTCGATTCGGCCTCCCCAACGCTCCGAGGGCAAGAAACAGCGGATCCACGATCTTCTTGACGACCTGCCGCTTCTGCGTCGCCTCCCTGCCCGTTGGTGAGTCTCCCAACCCCCTCCTTTGTCGAGCTGTTGTGCGGGGCGCCTGGCCGTGGTGCGCTTGCCTCCGCTGCCCTGCACAACCGAGGCGAGTTTGGAGGAGCTCCCTGACACCGCCGGTGCCGATCCCACCCGCGCCACCGCTCGTCGAGCTACGCCACGACCGCGACAACCTCCGGCCACTGGCTCGGTTGTGTGTTTGAGGTGAGTAATTTTCTTGCGTTTTTCATTGATTGTTACCATTTTTAGAAATAGCTAGTAATTAGTTGTTTGCATTTTTAGATGGTGTTGTTTGACTACACCACGGTCGATGAAGAGTTCGACGTCGAGGAGGAGGACATTACAATGGTCTTCTTGTTGCAGAAGAATAAGAACCCAAAGCATGGAACTTTGGTGATGGGCCGAGAGTACATTTGGAGGCAGCGGATTGAAGCACATGCCAAGCTCATGGCCAACTATTTTGTTGATAGACCGGTGTTCCTCGAGAGGTACTTTTGACGCCGATTTAGGTACTTTTGACGCCGATTTAGGTTGGGGATTGATTCGTTCAAGTACATCGCCGAGTGTGTCAAGTTGCACGATAATTTCTTCGATCAGAGGAGGAATTGCCTAGGAATTCTTGGGCATAGAACCTACCAAAAGGTCACGGGGCATTGGCGCATTGCAGCAGATGGCTTATTGAATTCAGACAGATCTTGTCGATGATCACTTCATAATGAGTGTGAGCCAGAGCATCAAGTGTGTGAAGCGCTTTGTAGTTGTGGTGGTTGAGGTCTTCGGGCCCGAGTACTTCACCGATACGTGTCTCACGTATCTATAATTTTATATTCTTCCATGCTTGTTTTATATCATTGCTACATGTTTCAATTACCTTTTTTATATCATTTTAGGGCATTTTCCGGACGAACCTATTAACAAGATGCAACGTCAGTTTTTTTATGTTGTTTTTGAGTTTTCGAAAAGTTGTTCTACAAAAGTCCGCAGAAAAATCCCCAAAGATCAGAAAGTTATTATTATCCTGGCACGAAGACGAAGTCCAAAGGGGAGCTAGAGAGGAGCACCAGGGGGAGGGGGCGACCCCCAGGCGCGGCCTAGGGCGGGGTCGCGTTCTCTGGCCGCCTGGGCCCTCCTGGCCTTCCCCCGAGCCCTGTCTTCGCCTATAAATTCTCCCTGACTAAAAACTCGGGGCGGCCATTATTTCCCATGATACGTCTACATAGCCGTCGCCATCTTGAAACCTTAATTCGGGGTTCCTGGAGTCCTGTTCTGGCACCCTGCCGAAGGGGGAAATCATCACCAGAGGCCTCTTCATCGCCATGATTGCCTCCGAGGTGATGCGTGAGTAGTTCATCCTTGGACTACGGGTCCATAGCAGTAGCTAGATGGTTTCTCTTCTCCTTGTGCTACCATGCCACGATCTTGTGAGTTGTCTAACATGATCAAGATCGTTATTATGTAATTGCTACGTGTTGTGTTTGCTAGGATCCGATGAATTGTGAAGTTATGATCAGAGATTGTTCATGTTTTTTATATGATCTTGTTGCTATTATCATATCCATGTGTTATTTAAGTTCTTGCATACTTTCCGATGTACGTAGTTATTTTGGCCAACTGATTGCTTATATATCTAAGAGAGCGTTTTGTGCTAGATAGTAGGTTCATGCCTCCTTCATGTCTGGGTACGAGTGACAAAAACGTCTAAGACTGATGTCTTGTATGATTATGAAAATTTCTTACATTATGAACGGTGCTTAATGCAATAATCTTTTGCTTTGCAACTTAATACGAGTGGGAGGCAAGCATAGAAGCGCTCAAAAGATGGATTATTAGTCATAGATGTAGTTGGATAACGGTCTATGTATGTTTGACGTAATGCCTACATGAATATTGCAATGAACTTTGCTTGTCATAATTAGTTGTTGTTTAATTCTATCAATTGCCTAGCTGTAATTCGTTCACCCAACATGTTTGCTTGTTATCTTTTGAAGAGACACCACTTGTGAAATTATGGCCGATTCAGAGCGTTTTCCTGCTGAATTATGTCTTCGTTTTTTTTTAACTTTGTCCTTCTAATTTCCCATTTTCTTCGGTTATTCGCACATGAACGGCCAACAATGTATGGTAATGAATGAAACAACTCTTTAGCGGGTGACTGTGGCCACTTTCGACGCACGACACACTGTCGCCTAGGTATTGCCCACGCACACGTGCCTTCTCCCCTGCTTTCTTCTTCTTTCTCCCCGACACCCCCTTTCTCCTTCCTTGGACGAGACCCGAACTAGCATGAGCGGTGCATCGCCATTGTCGGCACAGTGGAAACCAGGGTACCACGGGCCGGCCTGCCAGGGCCCACAAGATTCTTTGGATGATTTTCGCTAAGGACCAGACTCTCCAAGCCTGGTGAGCTTCGCGAGGATTTCTCCCCTCGCGAAGGGTTTTTCTCCTTGCCAAGGGTTCTTTCCCTTGGCGAGGGATCGCCCCTCGACAAGGCGTCTCCGATGCCGCTCGCAATTTTGCTAAGGACCAAGCTGAAGGGCTTGGCGAGGCTTTTTGCCTCGCAAAGCGCCTTCCTCGTGAAGCCATCTCTGCCCCCGCGGCAGAGCGCACATGGGCTCTGCGCCATGTGCAGAGTGACGCGCGTGCCTACGCGCGATGACGACGATGCCGTAGTTGCCGTTTCCATGTATAAAGCAGTCAACAAAGCGGAGCCAAGCAAAGCGGACAACGAGTATTGCCTCTTTGGTGACAAGGGAACAGTCTGCAGCTACGCTCCAAGGACGACGTCACCGTGGGTCACCTCCCACCTCGGCAAGCGCCAGCCCACTGTCCAGCTGGTCGGTGCCCCTTTTCAGCTTTGGTGACGCCGCTCCCCTGCCGTGGACCGCGTCCACGAGCTTTACCTTTATGGTAGACCTCACCTTTACGGTGCACCGCGCCTCCTCCTTCGTCGCCATGTGGTAGCCCTTCCCGCCCAAATGTTTGGGCAGAAGAGGCCCATGGCGCCTATAAAAGGAGGAGGAGCACGACCAAGCAAAGGGTTCGGTTTTTGGAGTCTAGGAGCCTACCCAAAAACCATAGATCTAAAGGCTGGCAAGCAACCATTGTTAGCCACCTCGAGCTCGACAAGCTCTCCTTGTACTGTGAACTTTCCAAGCAGTGCAATACACAGAAGCAGGACGTAGGGGTTTTTACCTCCACAAGAGGGCCCTGAACCTGGGTAAGACCGAGTGTCTCCATCTCTGCCGTGCTGTCCCGCAGCGAGTCCGACGAGCACCGTCGCCGGAGCACGTTGAGGGTTGTTTGATTCCGTGTTCAGCCCCTTACATGATACCTTGGAGACACCCCTAGTTCCTGGGGACAGTTCTCCGACATTTGGCGCGCCAGGTTGGGGGCTGAGGCGCGTCTTCATCCTCGACACAGCCATGGCCGGTTCTCGTGCCGAACGTCTCGCTCGCCGGACGGCTAGCGCCGCCACCGCTCCCGCAGGCCGCCCGTGCGGCCGCCAGCGTGGGGGCTCTGCTCCGGAGCGCCGTGTCGACCCCGAGCCCCGCGTCGAGCACCCGGACGACGACGACATCGACCACGCTGAGGACGACCTCGGCGAAGAGGAGGCCTCCTCCCTGCCCCCGTCGCGGGACCGTGCCGCCTCCTCGCTGGGCCGCCCTGCGCCCAGCCCGGCGACTGCGCTCCTCATGGCGCAGGAGCTGCTGCAGTACCGCCCCACGCTGGCGGCTCAGGAGGCCTGGCTCAACCGCGTTGCCGAGCTCATCGGCGCCGCTCGCGCCGCGGCACCCGCGCCGTCTCGTTCCCTGGTTCCTTCTGCGCTCGTGGGGGACGTGGCGCACGGCGCACCTCCCGCGCCTCCTCTCCATCCCGCACCCGCTCCGGCTCCACCGGTTGCACCGCAACCTGCTCCAGCGGGGGCTCCTCCTCGCGACGGCCGCGCTGCATCGCACGCGTCGTCGCCGCATGACTGCCAGATCGTGCAGCGAGCCCCCGAGGATGCACGCGTGAGCATCGAGCGCGGGCAAGAACGCCGCAACCGCGCCGTCCAGGATGTCGCCACCGCCGGGCGCCACCTCCGCGCCACCCTCGCCAACGGCACGGTCACCTACGGCACGACGGCCGCGTTCACTCGCAGCCTCCGTCGCGTCGTCTGGCCGGTCAAGTTCAGGCCGGACCTCCCTCCGCGCTACGACGGCAAGAACAACCCCCTGGAGTTCCTGCAGCTCTACTCTCTGGCCATCCAAGCCGCCGGGGGCGACGACAAGGTCATGGCGAACTGGTTCCCCATGGCCCTCAAGGACTCTGCGTCCTCATGGCTCACCAACCTCCCCGCCGAGTCCATCAACACTTGGGAGGAGCTCTGCCGGTGCTTCGTCGCCAACTTCAAGGGCACGTACGAGCGCGGCCTCACCTACAACGACCTCCGCGCCGTGCGTCAGAAGCCCGGCGAGACCCTCCGCAAGTACATCCAGCGCTTCAGCCAAGTGCGCAACAAGATCCCCAACGCCACCGACGCACAAGTCATTTCGGCCTTCCAGGCTGGAGTCACAGACGTGCGGATGCTCGAGAAGCTCGGCATCCACGACAACATCACCACCGTCGTCAAGCTTTTCGACTTGGCGGACAAGTGCGCCAAGGCTGAAGAGGGCCGCTTGTTCGTCAAGAACGAGCCAGGGGACCCCACCGAGGGGTCCAAGAAGAAGAAATCCTCCGAGAAGCGCAAGACTACCGCGGTCCTCGCGGCAGAGCCTGACGCCAAGCAGTCTCGCCAAGCTGCCACTCCAGCCGCAGGGCCTGAGAAGAAGGATGATCGTCCCTTCTGCATCTACCACAACAGGCACTCTCACGCCACCGAGGACTGCTTCGACATCAAGAGGCTTCGCGAGGCTCGCGAGGCTCGCGAGGCAAACGGAGGCCGCGGAGGCCGCGGCGGAGGCCGCAGCGGCCGCGGGGGGCGACGCTGGAACAACAACTACAACGACAATTACGAGCAGAACCCTCAGGCCAACGCTGCCCAGCCCGCAAACGACAACCTACCTGCCGAGGCTGACGAGGGCTACCAGGTGCCTCGTGGAGTCGCTTGCATCCTCGGCGGGGCTCAGGCCCCTCGCTCCAACTGCCAATTCAAGCAACTCGCTCGCGAGGTCGCAGCAGCCCTCCCCGGAGTCGAGGCCTCTAGGCCTCTCAAGTGGTCCCAGTGCCCCATCACTTTCGACTCCGGCGACCACCCCAAGTCCACTTCAACCGTTGGCACCATCCCGTTGGTCTGCACCCCCACCATCAACAACATCATCGTCTCTAAGACGCTCATTGATGGAGGTGCTGGCCTCAACGTCATCTCCGTCGAGACATTCGAGAAGCTGCAGGTGCCCTACGAGCGGCTCATGCCTACCAGGCCCTTCTCGGGAGTGACAGAGGGTCTCACCACCCCGTTGGGACAGGTGAGGCTCCCCGTCACTTTCGGCACCCAGGCCAACTACCGCACCGAGCTGATCGACTTCGACGTCGCGCACATCGGCCTACCCTACAACGCCATACTCGGCTACCCCGCCCTCGCCAAATTCATGGCGGTGACCCACCACGCCTACAACCTCGTCAAGCTCCCTGGCTCGGGTGGCACCATTGTCATCCGCGGCGTGGTCTCGGACGCCCTGTACGCTGCGCAAGTGGCCTACAAGGCTGCCGCGGTGGCGTCACCCACTAACGAGGACGAGGAACCCCTCCCGAGGCCCCCCGCGAAGAAGAAGCAGCTGTTCTCCCAGGAGAAGGCCGCGACAAAACAAGTGTCTCTGGAGGCGAGTGGCTCGGGGGCTTGTGTCACCATCAGCGCCAACCCGCCTCCTAAGTAGGGAAGCGCGCCCCCAGAGAAACAAAACTTCATCATCAAAGAAGAAAAACTCCTGGCCACGCCAGTGTAATGAACACCTATTTCAGGTCATTCTGAACCTTTGCGCATCGCGCCAGCATATTTTGTTGCTTCGGTGTTGTTTGCTCCGGTGTTATTTGCTTTTCTTTCTCGCTCGTATGATCCCTCCTGTGTATCTCACGAGCGGGGGCTAGCAGGGTGCCATGCCACGGGAGCATCCCGGCAGCGCCTTAAACCCAAGGGATCCGAGCTCTGAACTTGCGGGCCAGCTCTCATGCATGTCAACTCCCAAGGAGCTCTGAACTCATGGGTCAGCTCCCGCGCACGTCAACTCACCAAGGATCACCAAAACCTTGGTGCATGTTTCTCCTCGCGAGACACACATGAAGGAACCTACGAGCACCATAAGATTCTTTAGCTATCTATTGCTTGTGGGTATGCCTATTTCTCCAAGTGCAGGAAAACAGGCTCTCCAAGCCTCAGGCACCCTCTCCAAGGCAACAACGCCTCGCCAGGGAACCAACACCCTCTCCAAGGTGAGAGTGCCTCGCTAAGCTAAGTACAAAGACTTGGTAGAATTTCCTCTTGCTGGTTTTTGCCCCTCGAGTCCCTTTTCTCTCTCCCACGCCTCATGGGCTGCTTGCACGTCAAAGGGGAGCCCCAAGCATCGCGCTTCGCGGAGCTCTTACTTCTTGAGGCCTCACGCACCCCCGGACTTGTGGAGCACTGACTCGCACATACCGAAGCGGCGGTGGTGTAGCGCTAAGAGAGGGTCCTAAGACGTAGAGCGAAAAGACATGAGGGGGAAGGACAAAGGCTTCCCGAGGGACATTCACAAGCACACTCCAATATAACTTGATAAGTTTTTACAAAGTTTACAATCAAAATTGCTAAGATAAATGTGCCCTCGGCACGTCCATCTACAGGCAAGGAGCTCAAGCCGTCGCGCCTCCTGAGGTGCCTGCCTGGTCCACGGCGGTTTCCGCCTCTTCCAGGGCTTCCTCGTCGTCGCCTTCGATCACCACTTGGTCGAATTTCTTGGCGTACGCGATGGCGGCCTGCGTGGCGGTCTCCCGCGCCTTGTCGCTGATGGCGCGCGGCGGCGCCATCACGTCCTCAAGATCAAGTGAGGGCTGGAGCCTCACGAGGTTGCTGAAGACGTTGGTGATGGCGATGACAAGGAGGTCGCGACTCTCCTCCACGACACGCTTGTCGAAGCTCTTCGCGACCCCTTCAAGCTTTCCGAGGAACTGCTCGAAGAAGTGCGAGTACGAGGTCTCGTCGTCGGTCGCTGCGGAGAAGGAGGGGACGTCGATCCTCAGGTCTCTCCCGACCGCGCGCACGCGGCTCACCAAGCTCTGGAGGATGCTCTGGCGCTGGCGCGTCATGAGCCGGTCAACCTGGCGCTGGTCCCGTGCTCGCTCCGCCAGAGCCGCGGCAGGCCCCACCTGCTGCCGAAGCTCATTCAGGTCTCTCTCCAGGGCGAAGGCATTCCCCTCAGCGCGAGCCTGGGCTTCCCGAGAGACCTCGAGGCAAGAGGTCAACCGTTTCTCCTCCTGCTCAAGCTCCTTGATGCGCTTCTCGAGCTCCTTGCGATTGGTCTTGAGGCGGTCCTCGTGCTTCGCGACCTTCTCGTTATACTCTTTGGAGAGGCTTTCGCGGACGAGTTTGACCTTGAGGTCAGCCTCTTCTTGGAGCCTTTTCTGCTCCGCCGCAAGGTTGGCCTCGTCGGCGGCCACCCGACCCTCACGCTCCTCCAGCTGCCCCTCGCGGGTGGCCTGGTCCTTCACGAGCAGCTGGACCTGCTCCTCGCGCTGCTGCAGCTCCTTCTCCTGGAGGGCGAGCTCTTCCTCACGCCGTTTCAGCTCGGCCTCGCGAGGCGCCAGCTGCCCCTCGCGGGCATCCAGCTGCTCGCGGAGCTCATTCAGGGTGGCCTTGGCGGCCTCGGAGTCAGCCGCGAACTTCTGCCTCGCGGCCGCCAGCTCGTCATGCTTGGAGGTGGTTTCCACCTCGAGCGCTTCCCTGGCGGCGTCGAGCTCCTCCATCACCTCCTACGCCTCCCACTTGACGCTGTCGCGGGTCTCTTTGGCGAAGAGGATCGCTTCCTCGCGAGCCGCTTTTGCCGACGCGTCCTGCCGGCAGCACATCTCCACCCTCTCGTGGAGAAGAATCCAGGCTTCGCCGAGCCTTGCCTTTTTCCTCCGCCAGGGCGTCTTCTTCCTTGGCGAGCTGCTCCTCCAGCCCGTCGAGCGCTTGCCGCGCCCGGTTGAGGACGATCCTGCGATGGGCTGCTTGACGATGCGGCGCTTGCAGCGCCAAGGAGACTCCCACGCTGCTGTTGGGTGCAGTTCCCTCGATCCTCGTCGAGGCGCCCGGGTCCTGCCTCGGACCCACGACCGCCTCTGGTGCGACCCGGGGGCTTGTGGGGGCGCCTTCTTCGGCGCTCGCCTCGGTTGCCCTCTGAGGGCTGGGCGCCTTCTCGCGCTCAGCTTCAGCGCCAGTGGGCTCCGGCGTCGCCACCGCCTCCTGCTCCACAGGGGCGCCTCCGGCCCCCTCTGCAACGGCCGTGTCCGCCGCGGCCTCGGGCGCATCAGCCCTTCTCGAGGAGGCCTCCTCCTCTGGAGGCGGCTCCACGACGATGTCCTCATCCACGGTTGCCTCCTCCGTCTCCTGCTGGACTGGAGGAGTCGCCGCCCTGGTTGACGATGGCGCCGCCTCTACGGTCTCCTCTTCCACGTGGAGCTCCGCCGCGGGAGGAGTCGCCGCCCGGATCGGCGACAGCGTGGCTCCCTCGGCCACCACCGCCTCCGCGCGGTGCTCCGCCGCGGGAGGAACAACTGTTTGCTGCGGCTCGCCAGCCGCAGGCGTCTCCGCAATGACGCTGGCGGTCTCTCCAAGCTCGTGGAGCCGTCGCCTTTTTGGCTCCACGGGCTGCCTGAAAGGAAGACAAGTCGAAAATCCCTCAAAGGGGGGAATTCTCAAAGCAAAATATTGAAGGAGAAAGAGAAATCAAGGGCTTACTCGCCGGCCATCACCCACACCCTCTTCTGAAAGTGCATGGTTGATCCCATGCATGGTTTTGGTAATTAATGACAATCTCTATGGACTAATGTTTGCATTGAGCTCTATGTGTAGGTTGTCCTTTAGCTTGTGTCAAGATCATTTGTTGATCAAGGCCAAGCTTGCTTGTCTCCATTTGTTGGAGTCGAGCTCAAGGGAAGAAAATGTGTTGGGTTGATCAAGGCTTCGTGCGGGTTGATCAACTCTCAAGTTCAAGTGAAGATATGCCGAAGAGTGCTCCTCCCATCTTGGTGTATGGGGGAGCGTCATGTGATTCTTCACCAAGCGAAGCGCAATCAAGAAGATGGTTCGCCTTGAGGAGATGAAGATAGTCTCCATCGACCTCAAGTGGATTAATGCGCAAGGCAAAGGTATGATCTTGGTAGGGCTTTTATTTTACCGGTCTCATGTTGTTTAGTGAGAGACCGGATTATAGGATAGATAGCCGTACTATCAAGAGGGGCTCTCGACCGAGTATCGTGATCGTATCGTTCGTGGAGAGCTCAAACCTTTGCATCCATGCAATCATCTTTATTGGTTCTTATTTGGCTTTTATCCATGTGAGAATTTAGAGCTTGTGTTCATCTCCATACCAAGCTCTAGTTCATCAAAAACGGATCTCTTGAATATCTTCTTGCGTTTTTGATATCGGAGGTTTTACCGGTTTGTCTCTTCTTTTGAGGTCAAACTCTCGCCTTATATTTTCCTCCTCACATGATAGACTATGATGTGTATATGCATGATCTTGCAGGGCTTGTGATTATCTTCGTAACAAGCCCAAGATCATTGAAAACGGAGTCTTGATTAAAAGCTTGTGCATTTTCGGTGTTGGAGATTTTGCCGGTTCATCCGCTTGGAAAGGTCTCACCATTCCATCCCTCCGCACAATCTCCTTTACTTGTTTTCATATTTTCAGTTTTTGTAGGGTAAGCTCTTGTCGTCCTCTTTCCAACAAAATTGGATTCACTCGATTCGGACTTCATTTGCAAAAGTTATGGCAGTTCTGGTTTTCACTGTTTGGATCTACCCCGGAGAGGGTCCGGAGTCTCCGGTCACACCGGAGTCTCCGCCCCCAAGGACCCGGAGTCTCCGGCCTGTGTTTTTCGCTGCCGTTTGTGTCAGCTGTGGTGCGTTTCTGTATAGGGGTCCGGAGTGTCCCCGGAGAAGGACCGGAATCTCCGGCCCACCGGAGTCTCCGGCCCGAGGACCCGGAATCTCCGGCCCCTAGTTTTTCTCAGCTCCTTTTCATCTGTGTGGTGCGCCTCTGGATAGGGGTCCGGAGCTATCCCGGAGGGTGGCCGGAGTCTCCGGCCCCAAGGACCGGAATCTCCGGCCTCCCCGATGACCCAGCAGGCCGGAGTCTCCGGCCACTTACTCCGGAGTCTCCGGCCTGGACAGGCTCCAACGGCTAGTTTTTGGGGGAGGCTATAAAAAGCCTCCTTCCCCCCCAAAACCTGGTTGCTGACCTTGCTCACTTGTTCTTGCTCTTCCCCTTTGCTCTAATCCTTGTGAGCTTGATTCCTCTCTTCCCCTCCAATGATTCTTGCCCAAATTTAGGGTTTCAAGAGAGGAGATCTAGATCTACCATTCCACCAATCAAAATCCCCTCTAAGTGAGGGAAACTTGTGGATCTAGATTTTGGGGTTGCTTTGTGCTCATCCCCTTTGTTCTTCCTCTCTTATTCCCTCCATAGCATTAGTTGCTTTGGTTGGAATTTGGGAGTGAAGGATTTGAGCACTTTGTGTGCTCTTGCCTTTTGCATTTGTTGCATCGGGTTGCTCTCTCCACGGTGATACGTGAAGTTGAAGGTTGAGAAGCTTGTTACTCTTGGGTGCATTGTGTTCCCAAGAGCTTGTTGCCTCTTGGGTGCATTGTGTACCCTAGACGGTTGGAGGTGCCGCGAAGACTTCGCTTGTGAAGCTTCGGCACGAGTTTGGGAGCCCCCAATTGAGTTGTGGGTGTGTGCCCCAAGAAGAAGTTGTAAAGGGCTCCGGAATCCGCCCGAAGGATTCCGATAGTGGAAGGTGAACCAATCCCTTGGGTGAGGTTCATCGGAGAATAGGGTGAGGCCTTTGTGGCATCTTGAGTAGGCCTTTTGTGGCGAGCTCACACCCCTCCAACGAGACGTACTCCCTTAACAAGGAGGAACTCGGGAATACATCCTCGTCTCCGCGTGCCTCGGTTATTTCTATACCCGAGCTTTACTTATGCAATTTACATTGTGATAGCCTTCGTGCTTGAAGTTCATATCTTGCTATCACCTTGTTGCTTGAATTGCTTAGCATAAGTTGTTGGTGCACATAGGTGAGCCTAGTAATTAGGTTGTTGGCTTGTTAATTTAAACACATAGTTTTATTCCGCAATTATCAAGCCCCTAATTAGAAAAAGTTTTAATCGCCTATTCACCCCCCCCCCTCTAGGCGACATCCGGGCATAGTTTGTTCTTTCAATTGGTATCAGAGCCTCGTCTCTCTTGTTTGGCTTTACCGCCTAGAGAGTAAAGATGTCGTCTAGGGATTTAGTGCACAATTCCTTGTTTAGATTTAATGGCACAAATTTTAATGTTTGGAAAACTCATATGCTTAATCACTTACGGGTCTTGGACCCCAATATTGAGCGTATCTTAGATATAGGTTTTTCTCCTCCAAAGGACTACGAAAGTACGACTTTAGAGGATGAGAAAAACTTATATCTAGATGCTCTAGCTTCTAACGAGTTTTGCAAGTTTGTGAGTGTAGCAATCTTCGAGTCAATCATGCCTCTCCAAGATGCTCATGAGCTATGGACCAAGCTTCAAGATAAATATGGAGTGTCCAACTCTATTGAGGATGATTGCTCTCCCTCCACCTCCGGCCGTGACGAGTCCTCGTCTTCGTCTACTTCACCAAAATGTGGTAAGCCACAATCCAATGTAATGGTGAGTAGTGATAGGCTTTGCAATTTGGATAGTGAGCTCATTGTTGATGATCATTTATCTCTATCTTGTTGCAATGCTTCATCTTTGGACCTAAACACTCATAGCACTATAAATGTCATACATGCTAGTGTTGATAGTCCTTGCATATCATCCAAAAATTGCTTAGATAAATCTAATGATGATATGCTTGCTTTATCTTGTTGCCATGATAAAAATGCTTGTGTCTCCTCTAACTCTTGCATGAACAATAATGTAGAGGAAACCCAATTTGCTATGCAACAAGATGTGAACTTGAGTAGTTCAAAAATTAATTGCTCTTCTTCATCCATCACTTATTGCCTTATGGCTAAATCTTCTTCTAGCAATGATAATAATAATGATGATAATGATGATGATAATAATGATGAAGAAGATGATATTGAAAAAATTAATGCTAGGCTTCAAAATAAAGGTCTAATGATTCTCAAAGCCCTTCCTAGTAATAAAAGTGCCCAAGCTAACCTCTTTGAAATCATGAGCACTCTTATTGAGCGTGGGCAAACTATTGAGGCCTTGGAAGCAAGCCTTGAAGAAAAAGGTAAGATCGAAAGAGATGATGCTATGGAGAAAGCATCGTTAGAAGATGCTCTTGAGGAAGAGCAAGAGACTCGTGCTTCTCTAGAGGAGAAACTAGAATCTATCGAGGAGTCTCATAATGATATAATTGCTAAAATCATTAAAGAACGTGACCATGCTCATGCTAAATATAAAGTCACGAAAAATGAAAATGCTAAATTAAATGAAGAGCTTGCTAAGATTTCTTCTTCTATTCCTATTGTAAATGATGCTTGTGCTACTAACTCCAATTCGTGTGAAGCATCTACTTTGAAGGAGAATGTTGAGCTAAGGGCTCAACTTGAGTTGCTAACTAGCAAGTATAGGGAGTTGGAAGAAAATCATAAAAAGCTATCTAGCTCCAATGATGATCTTCTAGCATCCTATGCTTGTCTTAAGTTAGCTCATGAGGCCATCACTACAAAGGTAACATCTAGTGAGCCTCATGTGGATAATAGCACAACTTTAACTAAAAATGCTATATTGCCATGTGCTAGTCCTAGTAGTTCATCCACTAAAAATGTTGGTACATCATGTGATGAATTACTTGCTTTGCCTTGTTGCTCTAACAATGATGCATCTACCTCCTCTAGTACTTGTGTTGTCACTAACCATGTAGAGAAAAGAGGAGAGCTCAAGGCCCAAGCCACTTCTATGAAGAAAGGCTTGGAAAAGCGTCATGAAGGGAAGCGTGCACTTGACAACATGTTGAGTGTGCAACAATCCCCCAATGACAAGAGTGGACTTGGATTCAACTCCAACAACAAGAACAAGTCCAAGGTTGAGAAGAAGAAGAAGGGCCAAGTTCAAGTCAAGAATCCGGCCAAGATCACTTGCTTCAAGTGCAAGCTAGAAGGGCACCATGTTCGTGATTGCCCAATGAAGAAGAAGAAGCCTCTTAGTGAGAAGCAACTAGGGAAGCGGCCTCTTGCTCAATCTCGTGCTCAACCACGTGTTGAACAAAGGCCACCTCCCAAGAAGACTCAAGTTATTGCTCCTCAAGTTAAGGAGCCTATTAAGAAGAAGAAGAGTCGGTGTTGCTACCTTTGCCGTGGCAAAGGTCATTTTGCTTCTTCATGCACTAACGGTACCCCATCCAACCCTATCATAATTGATGATGTTTATTCTCTTGGGAAGGATAGAGTTGGCAATGTGTTTGCCAAGTATGTGGGAGCTCAAAGTGGTGGCAAGAAAAGCACCATTTGGGTTCCCAAGCCTATTGTGACTAACCTCTTAGGACCCAACTTGGTTGGGGACCAACAAGCTTCAACTTGATCAATAGGTGTTTGTGGAGGACATTGGTGACTTGGTTTCTTTTGAAGAATTAAGGGATCTTCATGGTTTTATCTCATCAAGCCAAGTCAATTGGATCATCACATATCTATCTCATAACCAATGCTTCCTCCTTGCGGTAACTTGTATTTAACTCATATATACATTGAAAGTTGCTTGCTCCCTTGCATGTGTTAGTTTTGTTCCTAGCATGTGCTTGTATATGATATGCTACTTTCCTACTTGTCTTGTTATTCAAGGTTGTGTATGATAGTTGTATATCATGTATGTGTAATTTGTGTGTTGAGCTTTTTAGATCTTGTGTGGATTTAATTTGGCTCTTTGAGATATTAGTGGACCATCCCATTTTGGGGGAGTGAAATGCTTTGTGCACTTCACAAACCTAAAAATGTGCGTACATGAAGCACACCACCTAGTGTTGATATTTCATATTATCTAGCTACTATGTGGTATGTCATATTCATGAGAAATTCAAATTCTACAATGTCCATTAATTTCTCTAGTTGGTTTTATTTGCCTCTTGTTTAAAAATAAAATGAATCATCACATTATGGGGGAGTAATAAGCTATGTGCATATTACAATCCCATAAAAATGTGAACATTTGAGGTTTGCCACTTAGAGTTGATATTGTACTTTATCCATTTCCTATGTGGCATGTTTACTCAAACAAGTTCCAATTTTCCTTTGTGGTTACCCTTTGGTTCTTTGTTTGTGTGAGGTTGCTTGGTGTGGTTTCTCTCTAATATGCATTCCCATATATTATGTGAGAAACCATTTGTTTCCTTTTATTCTAACCATGGCTTTGCCGGTTGGTTCGAATAATTGAAACTACCAACAAACCTTTTTAAAATTGGTGTTTTAATTCCTATCTTTTGCCATTTGCTAGTTTGTGGTGAAGTTGGTCTTGTACATCATTCCTTTACACCACCGAGAAATATCTCTATATACTCCTTGTCCATGACAAGTGATACTAGTAATTGTGGTGGATTTTGTAGACCATCTTCACATTGGCTCTTGCGTTGATTTGCTTTATCTATTGCCTTCCTTGCCTTTTGAATGGATCCTATTTTTCAATTGGTAGTGTTTAGTGTTGTAAATAAAATATGGAGAGTAATGATCCCTTGTGCATGCATTTTGTATTCAAATGCAAATATCAAAGATAATGCATGTATATTGGGGGAGCATTCCTTTTTATTTAGAACACTAACCTATCTATCAATTTTTGATCCTTTCAATTGGCATTTGATTCTTTATCTTGTGTTGGTACCTTCAATTGGTATTAATTGGAATTTAATATCTCCTCCATAGATATTTGTTCCAATTAATATTTATTGTGGGAGTCTTGATACCTTCTTGCCTTATTTCACTTTACTTGATTTCGGTCAAGTATCACCCTCTTCTTGGTATCTTTTCTCCTAAATGACATTTGTTGTTTTAATTGGTATCTTATTTTCAATTGATGTCTTATCGATCATTTGTTGTGTTGATTTGATTTCTTTTGATATCACACCTCATGTGTTGATGTGTTATGGAATCAATCATTAGTTGATTTGATTTTTTCCTCAATCATGTGTTGATTTGGATTTTGATATAATTTGGACAACCTTTTCTTGTCACACCTTGGTGTGCTTTATTGGTTTACTTGGTGTTTTTGTCCAATTTGTATCTCTTTTGGTTCTTGTAAGTCTATGCATGCTTTTTACTAGTATATATATTATTTAGCATGCTAGTCTTTCTAGTTCCAATATATAGGGGATACTCCACCGAATCCTAAATCGGCTAAGATGTGCATGAAATTCAATTTCATATCTATATGCACATATTTATGTGGAGTGTTTCCTATATATTGTAGTTTATCTAACTACTTTGGGAACCATTTTGTACTCTAATTGTGTTTTAGGTACAATGGAGATGCATTGGATGCTTGCCTCATTCATAAGGAAGGTGTTCTCACCGTGTGATTGTCGGAGTCAAGCTTTGATGACAAACCAACTCTCATCATCTTCATCATCAATGCATCTCGGTAACAAGTATCTATCCCATGCATACTTTCTAGTATTCAACCTTGTGTAGGTTGCCTCTTGGCATGAAAGCTCTTATATGCAATTGTTGTGGTTTTGGCCTTTTCCTTCACTTAATATATCTTTGTGATATGTGTGATGAATTTGCAAAAACCTTTCTTCAATTGATATTATTTCTTGTGATACTTGTTGCCTATTTCAAAGCATCTTCACTATCTCTTGTTCCCTTAGTGATATGTGTGATGCATTTGATATATTTGAAGTTCATTTATATACAATGAGATAAATTTGAGCTATGTGCTATGCTTTCAAGCAACAATCTCGTTTGTATATTTATGACTTCCTTTTGGATACCTTGTTCTCTTTTTCCCGGACCATTTCGTATGTATATGTTTCTTTGCGGATGTATATCTTTGTGGTTTGTCTAATTAGAAACCTATACATATGAGAGAGGTCACCTTTTAGTTGGTATCCTATTCCTTTTGAGCCACCTTGTTTTTCATCTATAATTCTTTGGTGGCTCCAAATTTGCCTCATGAGTGCTTGTCTTAGTGTTTATTGGTATCTTTGCACACTCATGTATTTCTTGAAGATCTTTGACTTCATGCCTACCATGGTGAGCATGTTGAATTTTATTGGCTAAATGCTCTCACTAGCTTTTGGCATTTTCAATTGGTTTTAGTTTCCAATTGGTATCCCTAAGCGTGTGAACATATTTCTTTAAAAGATCTCTTTTCTCGGTTGGGCCTATCTTACGATGAATTTTTTGAAAATTGGTATCTACTTATGGCTCAACCACATCTTTGGTGCAAGTGCTATGATTTGCTTTTGCATTATGCACTATTGCACTTGTTGCGTGTTCTAGATGATTTTGGGGGAGTGAGGATACCATATTTGTGCACTCTTCATTTGTGCATAAACATTGGGGAGCTTCTCCATTTTTATTTGGAACTCTTGCTTTGGATCTTTTGATTGCCTTTCTCCTTTGTGGAGATGTTTAAAATGGTTTCATTTTTTTTGCAATCTTTGGATCCTCAATATAGTTTGATTTCCTCTAATTATTCGTCAATGAATAAGTGCATTTGATTTCACTCATATCTTGAGAAATGCACACCTTTATGGAGGAACTCATATTATATTGGCTCTCTAAATTTTTCTTCCCATTTCGGCAATCGATGCCAATGGGGGAGAAGTTTAGAGGGTTTAAGGGAATTTGGGTTTTATGCTTTTGTTGCATTTGCCTTTAATGCGCTTTGCATCCTTGCTTGTTTGTCATGCAAGGTTGCTTTATTCTTTATATAAACCCTCTTAAAAGGGATTGTCATCAATTACCAAAATGGGGGAGATTGAAAGTGCATGGTTGATCCCATGCATGGTTTTGGTAATTAATGACAATCTCTATGGACTAATATTTGCATTGAGCTCTATGTGTAGGTTGTCCTTTAGCTTGTGTCAAGATCATTTGTTGATCAAGGCCAAGCTTGCTTGTCTCCATTTGTTGGAGTCAAGCTCAAGGGAAGAAAAGATTTGTGTTGATCAAGGCTAAGTGCGGGTTGATCGACACTCAAGTCCAAGTGAAGATATGCCGAAGAGTGCTTTCCCCATCTTGGTGTATGGGGGAGCGTCATGTGATTCTTCACCAAGCGAAGCGCAATCAAGAAGATGGTTCGCCTTGAGGAGATGAAGATCGTCTCCATCGACCTCAAGTGGATTAATGCGCAAGGCAAAGGTATGATCTTGGTAGGGCTTTTATTTTACCGGTCTCATGTTGTTTAGTGAGAGACCGGATTATAGGATAGATAGCCGTACTATCAAGAGGGGCTCTCGACCGAGTATCGTGATCGTATCGTTCGTGGAGAGCTCAAACCTTTGCATCCATGCAATCATCTTTATTGGTTCTTATTTGGCTTTTATCCATGTGAGAATTTAGAGCTTGTGTTCATCTCCATACCAAGCTCTAGTTCATCAAAAACGGATCTCATGAATATCTTCTTGCGTTTTTGATATCGGAGGTTTTACCGGTTTGTCTCTTCTACGAGAGGTCAAACTCTCTCCTTATGATTTCCTCCTCACATGATAGACTATGATGTGTATATGCATGATCTTGTAGGGCTTGTGATTATCTTCGAAACAAGCCCAAGATCATTGAAAACGGAGTCTTGATGAAAAGCTTGTGCGTTTTCGGTGTTGGAGATTTTGCCGGTTCATCCGCTTGGAAAGGTCTCACCATTCCATCCCTCCGCACAATCTCCTTTGCTTGTTTTCATATTTTCAGTTTTTGTAGGGTAAGCTCTTGTCGTCCTCTTTCCAACAAAATTGGATTCACTCGATTCGGACTTCATTTGCAAAAGTTATGGCAGTTCTGGTTTTCACTGTTTGGATCTACCCCGGAGAGGGTCCGGAGTCTCCGGTCACACCGGAGTCTCCGCCCCAAGGACCCGGAGTCTCCGGCCTGTGTTTTTCGCTGCCGTTTGTGTCAGCTGTGGTGCGTTTCTGTATAGGGGTCCGGAGTGTCCCCGGAGAAGGACCGGAATCTCCGGCCCACCGGAGTCTCCGGCCCGAGGACCCGGAATCTCCGGCCCCTAGTTTTTCTCAGCTCCTTTTCATCTGTGTGGTGCGCCTCTGGATAGGGGTCCGGAGCTACCCCGGAGGGTGGCCGGAGTCTCCGGCCCCAAGGACCGGAATCTCCGGCCTCCCCGATGACCCAGCAGGCCGGAGTCTCCGGCCACTTACTCCGGAGTCTCCGGCCTGGACAGGCTCCAACGGCTAGTTTTTGGGGGAGGCTATAAAAAGCCTCCTTCCCCCCAAAACCTGGTTGCTGACCTTGCTCACTTGTTCTTGCTCTTCCCCTTTGCTCTAATCCTTGTGAGCTTGATTCCTCTCTTCCCCTCCAATGATTCTTGCCCAAATTTAGGGTTTCAAGAGAGGAGATCTAGATCTACCATTCCACCAATCAAAATCCCCTCTAAGTGAGGGAAACTTGTGGATCTAGATTTTGGGGTTGCTTTGTGCTCATCCCCTTTGTTCTTCCTCTCTTATTCCCTCCATAGCATTAGTTGCTTTGGTTGGAATTTGGGAGTGAAGGATTTGAGCACTTTGTGTGCTCTGCCTTTTTGCATTTGTTGCATCGGGTTGCTCTCCCCACGGTGATACGTGAAGTTGAATGTTGAGAAGCTTGTTACTCTTGGGTGCATTGTGTTCCCAAGAGCTTGTTGCCTCTTGGGTGCATTGTGTACCCTAGACGGTTGGAGGTGCCGCGAAGACTTCGAGTTGTGAAGCTTCGGCACGAGTTTTGGGAGCCCCCAGTTGAGTTGTGGGTGTGTGCCCCAAGAAGAAGTTGTAAAGGGCTCCGGAATCCGCCCCGAAGGATTCCGATAGTGGAAGGTGAACCAATCCCTTGGGTGAGGTTCATCGGAGAATAGGGTGAGGCCTTTGTGGCATCTTGAGTAGGCCTTTTGTGGCGAGCTCACACCCCTCCAACGAGACGTACTCCCTTAACAAGGAGGAACTCGGGAATACATCCTCGTCTCCGCGTGCCTCGGTTATTTCTATACCCGAGCTTTACTTATGCAATTCACATTGTGATAGCCTTCGTGCTTGAAGTTCATATCTTGCTATCACCTTGTTGCTTGAATTGCTTAGCATAAGTTGTTGGTGCACATAGGTGAGCCTAGTAATTAGGTTGTTGGCTTGTTAATTTAAACACATAGTTTTATTCCGCAATTATCAAGCCCCTAATTAGAAAAAGTTTTAATCGCCTATTCACCCCCCCCCTCTAGGCGACATCCGGGCATCGTTTGTTCTTTCATCTTCTTCGCCTTGGGTGGCTGGGTGAGGCTTGCTCCAGCCTCCGCCCGGGCCGCTCCTGTCTCCGCGCGAGGGATGCCTCTCGCGGTTGCGGCCCTCCTGTCGTGGACGGCCTTGGAGCGGGGTTCGCAGCGCCCTCTCCCGCCGCCGCTCGTCTCCTCCTCCTCGGCGCGCTGGGAGCGGACGACGCGGAAGGCGTCCTCCTCGTCGCCAGAGGAGAGCACCTGGAGGTCCACCTCGGCGTGGGCGCTCCTCGAGGAGCCGGCGCCCTCGCCGACGGGGTCAGCGCCCCTCGAAGCCTCGTCCTCGCCAAGGGGGTCCTCGCTTCTCGAGGCCTCCTCCTCGGCGGACTCAGCCTCCTCAGCCTCCGGAGCCTCATCCATGTACTCCGGCTCCACCGCCCACGGGTTAGGGCGAGGCCCGCGGTGCCCCGCGGGCACGATTCCCCACTCGTCGAATGTGGGCATATGCGAGCGCTGCTCCTCGATGCTCTCCTCGGCGAAGACAATGAGCGGCTTGGCCGCCTCTTTCTTGGCGAACGGGATCTCCGGCGACGTGAAGAGAACGCTCATGATCTGGCGGAGCACATCAGGCTCGAAGACGTCCCTGCTTAGCCGCATTGCGTCATCCTTGCCGTCGTATCGCCACACCGGCTCGGCGTGCTGTTGGAGGGGAGCGATGCGGCGCCTGGTGAAGTCCTTTGCCACCATCTGGCCGGTGACCCCTGCCTCGCGGATGTGACGGATGTACTCGTACACTGCGTCAAGCCTCGAGCCCCTGAAGTCCGCGCTCGCCCAGCGCGCCCACTTCCTCGGCAGCCCCTCGGGCACCTCCAAGAGAGGGTGTGTGGCCTTGGCGTCGACGAAGAGCCATTTCTCGCGGAACTTGTCCACATTCTTCGTCACCTTGGTGACGGCGTCCTCACCACACCAGGCGATGGGGATGTAGTTGTCGCTCCGGGCGTCGGCGATGCGGAAGGAGACGCACCCAAGCCGCTCGCCCTTGGCGGAGTTCCGAAGAGAATAGAAGCTGCGGAAGAGCGCCACCGAGGGGCGGATGCCGACGTAGGCCTCGCAGAAGTGGGCGAAGATGGCGAGGATGAGGATGGAGTTGGGATGAAGGTGAAGAAGTTGGATCTGGTACACCTCCAAGATCGCCAGGAGGAAGTCAGAGAACGGGGGCACCAGGCCGGCGTAAAGAGTGTGGAGGAAGATGGGGTAGAACGTCTCAGTGAGCCTGCTGCCAGCCGACCTCATTTCAGTGGCACCGTGCTCGTTGGTTTTCGCCGCCGCCAGGTGGTGCACCGTCGCTATCGTCGCCGCGGTGACACGCGTCCGCAGCAGCGCTCCCTCGAGAGCAGCGGCGCGCACCATCGCCGCGGACGTGCTCGCCTGCGCTGTGGCCTTGCCCTTCAAGTCGGCCGCTGCTCTCTTGGGGGCCATGGTCGCCGGAGAAGAAGAGGAGTACTCTGGAGTCGGAGCGCTCTGGAGAGATTGGAGGCGTGGGGAGAAGTGTGCGGAGGAGTTATGTGAGAAGTAACGGGCGCCGCCTGCGCGCCCAGGCTTTATTGACCAGCACTCGAGTCGTGGCGGGCCCCGCCACGTCGCCCGTTGGAGCCGAGGAGGTCGTGGCCGCGGGCGCAACCGCTGCGTGACACGTGTCTCGGCCCTGTCAGGCATCTTTGGCCCCTCGACGCTTCGCCTTCATCATGGGCCTCGGCGTGCCCATCGCGGGCCCGGGGGCTACTGTCGGCACAGTGGAAACCAGGGTACCACGGGCCGGCCTGCCAGGGCCCACAAGATTCTTTGGATGATTTTCGCTAAGGACCAGACTCTCCAAGCCTGGTGAGCTTCGCGAGGATTTCTCCCCTTGCGAAGGGTTTTTCTCCTTGCCAAGGGTTCTTTCCCTTGGCGAGGGATCGCCCCTCGACAAGGCGTCTCCGACGCCGCTCGCAATTCTGCTAAGGACCAAGCTGAAGGGCTTGGCGAGGCTTTTCGCCTCGCGAAGCGCCTTCCTCGTGAAGCCATCTCTGCCCCCGCGGCAGAGCGCACATGGGCTCTGCGCCATGTGCAGAGTGACGCGCGTGCCTACGCGCGATGACGACGATGCCGCAGTTGTCGTTTCCATGTATAAAGCAATCAACAAAGCGGAGCCAAGCAAAGCGGACAATGAGTATTGCCTCTTTGGTGACAAGGGAACAGTCTGCAGCTACGCTCCAAGGACGACGTCACCGTGGGTCACCTCCCACCTCGGCAAGCGCCAGCCTACTGTCCAGCTGGTCGGTGCCCCTTTTCAGCTTTGGTGACGCCGTTCCCCTGCCGTGGACCGCGTCCACGAGCTTTACCTTTATGGTAGACCTCACCTTTACGGTGCACCGCGCCTCCTCCTTCGTCGCCATGTGGTACCCCTTCCCGCCCAAATGTTTGGGCAGAAGAGGCCCATGGCGCCTATAAAAGGAGGAGGAGCACGCCCAAGCAAAGGGTTCGGTTTTTGGAGTCTAGGAGCCTACCCAAAAACCCTAGATCTAAAGGCTGGCAAGCAACCATTGTTAGCCACCTCGAGCTCGACAAGCTCTCCTTGTACTGTGAACTTTCCAAGCAGTGCAATACACAGAAGCAGGACGTAGGGGTTTTACCTCCACAAGAGGGCCCTGAACCTGGGTAAGACCGAGTGTCTCCATCTCTGCCGTGCTGTCCCGCAGCGAGTCCGACGAGCACCGTCGCCGGAGCACGTTGAGGGTTGTTTGATTCCGTGTTCAGCCCCTTACACGATACCTTGGAGACACCCCTAGTTCCTGGGGACAGTTCTCCGACAGCCATCACCCCCCACCAAACGATATAGCGCCGACGACGCCGCCATGACCGTCAGGGATTAGCGACAGAGAAGAAGTCATTATGGAATGAGAGAGCCGAATGCGAGCTACAAACTTAGAGGTGGTGATGCCAGCGTTGAGAAGGTTTAGAGGTGATGCTGGGGACAGCGGCAGACCAACGTAGGCTCAGGGCGGTGCGGTGAAGCGGCCACGGATGGCGGTGGTAGGCGGGTCCAGCCGACGGTGGCTGCAGAGGCGGAGTAGATCAAGAGTCAGCGGCGGCGGATCTAGAGTGCGGTGGCGGCAGGTCTCTTCCCTCCCCTCTTCTTCTTATGATAGCAAAAGGACAAATCTGGGTGGCAAAATTTTGACTGGGGCACGGCCACCCATAGGCTAGCCTGCCCCGGCAGAGAGTCATGTGGAACAGGCAGTCACGGTCTCACGGATATCACGTCTCCCGCAACTAGGGGCACGTTTGGTTGGCCACAAGGCTCACGAACGTGGCGTTTTGGGTGATTTTCGGCCTGTTTGGTGTCATGGCCCGTTCCGCGTTCCTACATAGCACGATACTTAAATCACCCTCGGGCCTGGCTTGATAGGAACGCTCGATTCGGCCGTTCCCGCGGGGACAGCTTGGAGTCTGCGCTAAGCAGAGGTGGGTTGACCTAGGGTGTCGCTTGTTCTCCTCACCTCCCTTAAACTCATCCACTTAGTGCCTCTCTAATCTCCCTAAATAAATATTGGTCGATTCAAAATAAAGTGTACATGAGAAATATGCGCGTCGATGAATAGGTTTCATTCCCATGCCCAGTTTCGAGTTTTGTCAACTCTAGGTTCTCAATTTCGGACTGCTGGTTGACCCTTTTTTGGACAAATTTTGTCAAATTCGTTGTATTCGGTCGACCGTTTGAGATATCCATTGACGTGTAGGTTCAACTCAACGTTCCGCACAACTTTCGTGTTGTAATTTTTCTATTTCGACAGTCGTATATGAGCAGATTTTGTACTGTCGTGAACTCCGTTGTCGCTGATGCTGCTACTAGGCTGTGCTTAGTGTAGATGATCTTCAACCTCTCCCTTTTCCTCGTCGCCGTAGCCGTGAACATTGTCATCGCACTGTTGTTCTTCTTGCCGTCGCCGTTGCTGCTATTAGGCCGCGTGAACTGACCGCGCACCGCCGCCGTCCCGACGCCGCTGCTACGCCACGCCGTTGTCCTGCTCACCGCCATTTATGGTGTTCTGATGGTGTGAGGCAAGTCTACCACATGGACATGAGGTAAGAGTACACGAAACACAGATGAACACCAAAATACCGTGCTTAAAAATCTTGCATCTAGTGAAACGGTCTGGCTGGCACATTGTTGACAACCAAACTACATGCACAACATGGCGCAAGTCACGTTTTTCTAGAGCCAGACCCTAGGGAACCAAGGATGCAAAGTGGCCAAAAACCATGCTAGCAACCAAAGTATTTTTCCCAAATATGGCCTTTTGATCCAACTAATTACATATGTGGCCTGTTTGTCAAACTATTGCCCAAATCTGGCCTCTGGGCTCAGCGCCAAATGGGCCGGCGCCGACATTGGGCAGCTCGGCGCCAAGCAAATTTGGCACCAGATGGCCCGAAGGGTTCGGCGCCAACCCAGGTTTGGCGCCGGCCCATCTTGACGTCGAGCTTCACAATTTCGACGCCGGCCCATTTGACGCCGAACCCAGAGAGCAGATTTGGAAATAGTTTCACAGACATGCCACATGTGTTAGTTGGGCCAAAAGGCCATTTTAGGAGAAAAAAAAATACGCAACCAAACACACCCGACTACCCCGCAACAGAGATAGCCCGGCAAAGTTGATTCAAGCACCGTGGACCGCCTCCCGGTCAGATCTGCCGTTTTCCCGCCGGCCTGGTCAACCTCGCGCTCCGCACCGTCCATGTCAAGGAGAGTGTGCTCCTTTGTCTCCTCACTCCATTACCGCCCCTGCTCCGGTCCACTACGACGGCCGCTTCGCCCTCTCTTAACCCCAGCAATTCAATCACCTCTTCCCCCACCACCCCAGAAAAAATCCAAGCCCTAGGAACCGAGCCATGGCCGCCGAGCTCCTACTCCTTCTCCTGGTGCCGCCCGTCGGCCTCCTTGCCGCGCTCGTCTTCCTGGCACGGCCCCGCGCCGCGCGGATCCCGCTCAGGGGCCGCCACGTCTTCATCACCGGCGGGTCCAGCGGCATCGGGCTCGCCCTGGCCATGGCCGCCGCTAAGGAGGGCGCGCGGGTCTCCATCCTCGCCCGCAACGCCGCCCGCCTCGAGCACGCGCGCGCCGCCATCAGGGCCGCCACGGAGCACGAGGTCGGGGTCCACCAGGCCGACGTCCGGGACGCCACCGCCGTGGCGCGCGCACTGGACGAGGCCGGGCCAGTCGACGTGCTGGTCTGCAATCACGGGGTGGCCGTGGCGCAGGAGCTGGAGGAGCAGGACATGGAGGAGGTCAAGTGGATGGTGGACATCAATCTCATGGGCACCTTCCACCTCATCAAGGCGGCGCTCCCTGCCATGAAGGCACGCACCCGTGAGACGGGCCTCCCGTCGTCCATTGCCATCATGTCATCGTAGGTCGGCCAGGTATACAACTCACACTGTTCTTCGCTTACTTTGCCATCGATGCAGCTGAAATGTTCGTTGAAATGGTGCATGATATTCAGATGAATCTCTGGTGACATCATTGCTGTAGGTTGGTGTTTATGGGTACACTGCTTTCTCCGCGAGCAAGTTTGCGCTAACTGGACTTGCGGAGTCGCTGCAGCATGAGGTCACTTCAGACAATATTCATGTCTCGTTGATCTTCCCCCCAGACACGGAGACACCGGGTTTTGCTGAGGGTATGTGTCGATGTTTTAAGTGATCGCTGTACTAGCTAATTTTTTAGGTACTGGTTTTCTTTCCTGTTTGTTATTCGTATGCAATGAACTGAAAGACTAATGGATTGCCAAAAACAATTAGTCCATTTTACATCTCTGAAGATTGATAGCATGAGAAGCTACTGACCAATTGAGATGCTTTCTTCAATTCTCATAATTTCAAGCTTATGGAGCAATGATAATGTTATGCGCTACACAGTTTTACTTCAAAGATCAAGTGCTCAAGATAACTAAACCACTTAATTAGTTACATTTACTGGTAAAATAATCTTGTCAAAGTAATGAACTGTTCATATGTATGTGGAACTTCATTGGTATGTACGTTGGCGTATCTGGTTCATGTGTTACATGTTTCTAAATATGATTCTTGGAAGCTGCAATGGTACAGATGGGAAACAAATATACTCCATTTATCTTCATTAGCGCTTGCAACAGAATTTTATTTGATCCACAATGCTATCAAATAGGTTTGTGGTGTTCCATTGTGGATTAGTTGAGCAGCTATGCACAATAGTATTGCATTCAGTACACAATCATTTCTCACTTGGTCTCTCTGAAAACGAACAAGGAAACTATCAGTACCAATACCTAGAGTGAATCTGAAGATAATTTTTCAAGAGAAAATTCTAATTAGTCACTCACATTAATATTGTTCTCTCACTGGTTGCAGACCAAAAAAAGAGGCCAGAGGTTACCAACATCATAGCAGGATCATCTGTTGGAATGAAGTCTGATGATGTTGCTAAGAAGGCCTTAAATGGCATCAAATCTGGAAGGTTTATTGTGCCCTGCAATTTTGAGGGAGCAATGTTGGCTATAGCCACTTCTGGTCTAACCCCCCAGAGTTCTCCGTTAATTGGTTTCGTGGAGGTGATCGGTGCTGGACTTATGCGGTTTGTGGCACTTTGTTTCCAGTGGAATTGGTTCTCTACTATTGAGAACTGGTACGCCAAGAACAAGAAGCATGCATGAAAGCCCAAAACTGATGATGGGATTCGTAGATTTTCTTACGAGCTACAGTTTACACCCAATGCATGACCTTGCTACTGGCCTGTGAAGTGGAGTTTACAGTTTAGAACTAATGAATTACCTTGTTACTAGCCCCTGAACTGAACGTACTGTGGGGATACATTGTAGATTTTCCCCCTCTCTTCTGTAACAAAACTACAGTATGGCATTAATAATTCGGGTTATGGTTTGATATTCATAAATATTGTACATCTGTCGGCAGAATGTTGGATTTTATCGTAGCTACGTTCTTGAAGTTTATCTTGTACAAACGTGTATTATGCCATTTTCTGTGTATTCACACTTTGGCCTGTCAGGGGGTCCCAATCCTCCCAATCCAGGCCTCACAAGGCAACCTGCAGAGACGATTAGGCAGCCCGAGTGAGATAGAAGCAGCGCAGCTCAGTTCTTCCCCGTGCTCGCCATCGATTCACCCATGGCCTCCACCTCTTACTGCGCCACTCCATCTCCATCACTGCGATGCTCTGCCGCCCTCTTCCCCACTTTGGCTTCTCCACCCCTCTTCCTCCGTTTCGCTGTCCCTCCGCTCCTCCCCCGCCGCCTCGCCATATGGCCCATATCCACACCAAGAACTCGAATTCCCGCGGTAGCTTCAGCTCTGGAGTCCCTAGTGGAGGAGTCTGACGACGAGGACGAGGAAGAGGATGACGGGGCTGGGATGTTCAAGGACGAAGCGTGGGCGGCGGCCGACGAGAGGGATGTGGTGCGGTCGCCGGAGCTGGAGGTGCCCGAGCTGGAGGAGCTGCCCGAGCAGTGGCGCCGCTCCAGGATTGCCTGGCTCTGCAAGGAGCTCCCGGCCTACAAGCACTCCACCTTCACCCGCATCCTCAACGCGCAGCGCAAGTGGATTACCCAGGAGGACGCCACCTACGTTGCTGTCCACTGTCTCCGCATCCGCAACAACGACGCCGCATTCCGGGTCAGTACTCCGTAGTACCCCTCGCGCTCCACCTCCCTCCCATAACATGTTCGACCAATTGTCTCTTGTGACATGTTCATACGTTCTTGCTCATAAACTGTTCGACGTATTGCCGTAGCTGTACATATACATGATGGGTCGATGGATAATAGATGGATATACTCGTTGGTTGTTTTCAGGTGTTTAGCTGGATGGAGCGGCAGCATTGGTACCGCTTCAACTTTGCGCTCGCCACAAGGGTGGCAGATTTTCTTGGCAGGGAAGGCAAGGTTGAGAAATGCCGGGAGATGCTTGAGGCAATGGTCAAGCAGGGCCGTGTGCCTGCTGAGTCCACCTTCCACGTATTGACCGTTGCGTACCTCAGCTCGCCCACGGGACGTTGCCTTGAACATGCTTGCACTATCTACAACCAGATGATACAGATGGGGGGCTACAAGCCTCGCCTCAGCCTTCATAACTCCTTGTTCCGCGCGCTTGTGAGTAAGACAGGAGGGACATCGAAGCACAACCTCAGGCAGGCCGAGTTTGTCTACCACAATCTGGTCACCACCAATCTTAAGGTGCACAAGGAGGTCTATGCTGGCCTCATCTGGCTTCACAGCTATCAAGATGTCATTGACAGAGATAGGATCACAGCCCTTAGGAAGGAAATGAAGCGAGCTGGTTTTGATGAGACTATTGATGTCTTGGTGTCAGTGATGAGGGCCTTTTCCAAAGAAGGAAGGGTTCAAGAAACAGAGGCAACATGGCGTGAAATTCTTCAGAGGGGTTCAGAGGTTCCTGCTCAGGCCTATGTCTGCCGAATGGAGACTTATGCACGAAGTGGTGAGCCTATGAAATCCCTGGATATATTTATGGAAATGAAGAGCCAAAGTATACCTCCAAATGTTGCCGCGTATCATAAGATAATTGAGATAATGGCAAACGCTCATGAGATTGATGTTGCGGAAAAACTTATGGATGAATTTGGTGAGAGCCATATGAAGCATCTGGTGCCAGCCTTTCTTAGCCTGATGTACATGTATTTGGATCTTGATATGCATGAGAAATTAGAACAAACATTCTCAAAATGCCTTGCTAGGTGCCGTCCAAATAGAATCTTGTACACCATCTATCTGGAATCACTTGTAAGGGCTGGAAATATCGAGAAAGCTGAGGCGGTCTTTGAAGAAATGCACAAAAAAGGGACGATAGGTACTAATGCGAAGTCTTGCAACATCATGCTAAGAGGTTATATTTCTGCAGAAGAGTATCAGAAAGCTGAAAAGGTTTACGATATGATGTGTAAAAAGAAGTACGATGCGCAGGAAGATTCGTTGGAGAAACTTCAAATTGGTCTCCGTCTTGGCAAGAAAGTCCCTGTTAAGCCAAAACCCGTGAGCATGAAGTTGGATCAAGAGCAGCGTGAGATTTTGATTGGTTTGCTTCTGGGAGGCACACAAATCGAGTCTCATGCACAGAGAGGGGTCCATATTGTCCATTTTAAGTTCCAGGAGGATTCTGATGCCCATTCGGTTTTAAGGGTGCACATCCACGAACGTTTCTTTGAATGGCTAAATTCAGCAAGCAGATCATTCGATGATGAGAGCAAAATACCTTATGAGTTTTCAACAATACCTCATTTGCATTTCGGTTTCTTCGCAGATCAGTTTTTTCTCAAAGGTCAGCCTGTTCTCCCAAAGCTTGTCCATAGGTGGTTATCTCCACGTGTGCTAGCGTATTGGTTCATGTTTGGAGGCTTCAAACTCTCATCAGGGGATATTGTTCTCAAGGTCAGTGGTGGGAGTAGTGAGGGTGTTGAAAGAATTGTAAACTCCTTGCACACACAGTCCTTACGAAGTAAAGTGAAGAGGAAAGGGCAATTCTTCTGGATAGGTTTTCAAGGGAGCAATGCTGATTCTTTCTGGAAAGTGATAGAACCCTATGTATTGGATGGTTTCTTGGGTTTGACAATACAGGAGAGCGGCAGCAGTGGTTCTGGTGATGACCAAATTACTGATTCTGATGATGATATTCATAGGTATGGCCGTATGGAAGTGAAGAGTGAACACTGTGGAGTTGGAGACGTCCGTTGAATGGGGTTAGTGCCCTACTGTACTGCACCAATATAAAGTTCTTGCCGTGAGCAGATGTGTTGTATGTCGCTGGTTTGGTGGTAGAACTTGAAAAGTCTCCCAAGTGGCATGGCGATTTTGGTTGTAAGGTTATTATTATCTCCCATACTTGTTAACTCTTTTTGGGATGGCCTGTGAGGCTGTGACCACTATGAACTGACATGGTGCTTGTTTTGTTTTCTATTTTCAGATGACGAATGAACTGGGTGGCTGCCCTTTTTTGCTTCTAAAAGCGAAGACAGAAGACAATGTTCAGGAAGTTGGTTATTCCAGTCTGAAAGTACGTAAAAAAGAATACAGCTTTACAAGCCTACAGATTTGATCAGAGTTTTGTAACATAGACTTGCTATAATGCAAACTTTCCTGCTGACAATATGTTGCCCGTATCGATCTACCTATTATGGCTTTGTACACTAGAGACTAGACAGTACTAGGCTGATAAGTTGATTAGGTCCAATGGGTTCACAGATTAATCATGCTTTTTTTTTATCTTGCATTATATGGTGTATACATATAATTTGCTATTACCATTTTCCAGTTATATTTATCTTGGCAAAATGTTCATGGATATTCGCTAATGCATGACAGTACTCAACAATCTGTAAAACCTATATCAGCTCCATTATTTCTAGCAGACAAAACATGTAGTACTATATTGTATAAAAGACGTGCCACGTGACAGCATCTTATTTGGGAGTACATGTGTATGCAACCAGACAGTAAAAGAGCTTAACATTCCTACAGATTAACCTATGCTCAGGTAAAAGAAAAGTAATTAAGTAAACAAAGAATTTCTACTGATCACCTAGCACTGCCATGATCTACGCTACCAGTAACAATTTTTGTTGATCAGGCATCAACTCGCCCTAGAAGTTTTCGTGCAAGAGTCTATTCAACAGGTTGGTGAGCAGCGCGTCCCTCCTCTCGGCCCTGGCCTCCTCCCTGACCCTCCTCTGCTCCTCCCGCTCCCTCCACGCCTGCTCCAGCATCAGCCTCTCCCGCTCCAGCCTCTGCATCTCCTGCCGCCACTGCCGCTCGAAGGCCAGCCGCTCCTGCGCGTGCCTCGCCGCCGCGTCCTGCCGCTGCGCGTCCCGGCGCTGCTGCTGCTCCAGGAAGTCCTGCAGCACGGCGCGGACGGAGGAGGAGGCCGACGACGCGCCGGCGCCGGCGGCTTGGGTGCTCGGTTTCTGCTGCGTATCCTTCATCTTCCTCCTGGTTCGTGGGGGCAGCTCCTCGTCGTCGCCGCCGCCGGTCTCCTCGTGGTCGGAGAACTCGGTCGCAGGTCTCTTGAGCTTCTGCTCTTCGACGGTGGCTCGTCCTGGCTCTTCTTCAGAGACGAAGTGCTGGCGCTGCTGCATCATCATTCGTTCGCTCACCATTAGCCGGTTCCGAGGTCGCGAGTTGATAAAGGGCACGGCTACGCGGCAACGCGTGTTGGCGTTGGTGAGTGTGGAAGGAGTCGCGTCAGGGGCCAGCTTTGCATGCAGCAGGCAACAGCCATTGGTCTCCTTCGTGTTCCTTACGACGCTTCCCGATATCCTCGACGATTCACACCCGCCGGCTGGTGAGAACGGCTTTGCTCATGTCCACACCGGCGAGGCGAGGCCACGTCATCCGCCCGTCCTCACGAATGGATGCCAGGCTGGACCCACGCGCCGACTCGTACGTGGCTTTTCAGGTGCTGCTCGCATCGTTGTCCGTTGACCGGAATCTCTCGGACAGCGATGACGTGCAGGCACGCGCGACCTGTACCTGTGGCGTCCGGCATCGCCGCTGTCAGCTAGACGTCACACGTGCCGTGTCGGAGAAAAGACAAAGACTCGCTCGCAGGATAATGTTTGAGATAAAGGGGCTTTGTTTGATTTGTGCCGTCGGTGGTAACATTCTGTATAGTGATAAAGTAGGCCGGAAAGTGCCATTGGTTGCAGCCCGCTGATTTCCAGGCTGGACTAAACACGGTGGCGGACTCACTTGGACCTGTTAGAGCATGGTTAATGTTAAGAATAAATTAGCTTAGATATTAGGCTAACTAGGCAGTTAGAAGTTACTTCCTAAGCAAATTTGGCAACGCTGCATCCCTTCGAGCGGACGCGAACCTTGTAACCGACATTTGTATGCATCTGCGGGGGATTTATAAATAGTTAAATACCCAACTCTATCATCAATACAATTAGAGATTCATTATCAATCTTTTAATTCTAAACACGTTATCACGCACTTTGACTCTACCGAGAGCATCAGGCCAAGAAAGGAAAAGAAACGCGGCAGCGGTCGGCGTACCAGCCCGGCGGCCCTCGGCCTTGCCATTGCTCCTGCCCGTCGCGGCTCCTCGTCGGCGTGCTCGGCATAGCCCTCAGGCGGCGCGCTTGACGCGGCTAAGACCGCCGGTGATGCGCGGCGTCCTCGACCTCAATCGACACCGTGGCCGAGCCCTCCTGGCTGCGGCCGTGCGCGTGGTGCCCCTAGGCCCGTACGCGCTCAAACCGCGGTGGCGGTAGAGGAAACGGTCGGCGCAGGCCCCTCCACAGAAAATAGGGGCGGCGACCGGCAGGACTCCGCATCGGCGCGTCCTTGCGGCGAGCCCGACGCCCGGCTACTAGCCCATTGCGTCTGAGCGACGTCGACGGTGCGGCCGAGGACGAAGCCCTCGGCCCTTCAGCCCACCGACGCACGAAGACCATGGGCGGCTGTGGCAGCGACGCCCTCCGGCACGGCACGGAGGCCGGCGGCCGGCAGCTCCTCCGACGCTCAAGTACTTCGGACGCGCGGCACATGATATTCTGTAGCAGCGCCGTCTGGCACGATCGCCTCCGGCCAGCTGCACGGTGTTGTCCATCCACCAACCGGCCAGAACGCGGAAGAGCAGCCCAATCCTCCGGCGCGTGGGCGCATTTTTCTTCTCTGGCTGGCAACAAATCCCTAGCAGCGGCGATTACGGAAAGAACTCCCGATTTGGAACCGCACAGGAAAGAGAGAAAATTGGGGAAATCCTTCTCTCTTTCGCATTGTTTTAATTTAGTCCTTGCACTTCTGTATATCATATATGGACTGTGCTACCTAGGGCACGTGCCCTAGATTAGCCGTCCGTGGGCACGGATGGAATTAGATAATTAACCCATGCATGCACGTAACTAGCCAACCCGCGTATGAACTTTTTCATTGGATCTCAAACTTTAAAATGTTTTATCTCTTGAACCGTAAGTCAAAACTCATATCCGTTTTCACGGTTAGTTTAGTCGCGTCGAGATCTTCGAAAGTAGATTCCATGTTGATGTGTTTTGATAATATTTTTTTCTCGACTCTAGTTGCCAGGTTATAGTCACTTGGTCACCAGGGTATTACCATGTTGGTCACCAGGTTAAAATCAAAAAGTTACCAGGTTATTTGAACTTTGCTACTCACCAATATAGGCCTACCCTGATGTTAATGTGATCTTTTATGTGTTTAGATCCCATGTTGATATGTTTTGATAAAAATAAATCTGACCTTAGTTGCCAGATTATAGTCATTTGGTCACCAGGCATAGTCATGTTGGTCACCAGGTTAAAATCAAATGGTTATCAGGTTTTTTGAACTTCGCTACTCACCAATTTAAGTCTTTCTTGATGTTAATTTGATCTTTTCCGTGTTTAGAGTGCATCAAATACCCATTCTCTGGACATATAGATCCTTACTACGATGAAACACATGTAAATATTATCTGGTAATTGTGTGCTATTTGGAGGGTAACTGTTAACCAGTAGCATGGCAACTAAGGTATAATAACCTGGCAACTGATGACGAAAAAAAAAGTCGTCAAAACATATTAAGATGGGATCTTGTTTTGAAGTACTCATCGAGACGAACCCAACGATGAAGACGGATCGTCAATTGCATTGACGGTTTAAGAGATAAATCATTTTAAAAATTCGGATTTGGAAAAAGATTCCATGCATACCTGCATCCGTTGGCCCCTCCGCCCTTATAGGGAGGAATCTATACGACCATCCCGCCGGAGAGAATAATCTCGTAGGGCACGGTTGCTAAGTAGATTAATCGATCATATATACGTCTCTACAGCTTCAGCGTCCTTCAGCTTACAGGATGTAAGTTACTAAGATTTACTAAACTTAAGGTTCAGTATATACCGCTTGCAAAATACTCCATCAGGTTTAGTTTCTTCTGCAATTTAGTATGTGTACATGCTTTAAATTGTAGATTTGGCCATCAACTATTTTGCAAGTTTGGATAGGAGACTCAGTTTCCGTATTGCATTTACAGATTGTAAATGATAATCCTATCTAGAAATAAAATCAACATGTTCAATGTGTTTGCCTCTAGCATTTTATATAACATATGATTTGGTATAATATTTTATTTTGCAATTAAGATCAAATTTTCTTGCAAAATTCTCATTGAATATATGAGATAAAATTACCAATAAAATATGTGAATGTCTTATTTTATTTGAAAATCATAAGGTAATACCATTACCGAGAGATATGCATATTTGTCATTATGACAAAATAAAATTATCTCCAAAATGCTTTCCTAAATAAAATTTTATCCAAGCATAACACAAGGTACTAGGATAAGGCGTCTACCGGCATACGTCGGACTATGCTTCCTTCTACCGAGAGATGTACTCCATAAATGGAGATTATCTACAATGTGTTAACTTAAAATTTAAGATCTACATAATCCATAAAAGCATCAGCTTATTGTTCAAATTGTTCCTCTATAGCATATTTGTTGTTTATGGAAATTAATTTTACTATCATAGTAAATCAATTCATGCATGATCATTTCATGCCTCCATTATGTTGGTAAAACATAAAGTAGTGGAGCCTATATCATTGATACGACTATTGTATCTTCTTTTTATAAAGATAAAGTCCATCATACATAGCAATGGCTGAGTTTCTCATAAACTACTCTAGGTTCTACATCATATGGTGATATTTATTTTCACCATGACTAAAATATATATATTAAAAAAAATCATATCTATGTTTTGGTGGTGAATGTAGCATCACCCATCCTTCTAGGAATGGAGTCCAAAACATAGATAGAAATATCATTTAATGTATCAACATTGAATATCTACACTATGGACATTGAGGAATCATAATGACCATAAATATGCTTAGTCAAAGCATTTTTCATTTTTAGTTACTATCGTAGTAAATTATTTGCATGATCATCTCATGCACGACATGGCACGCATTTCCATCGATGGAATTTGCTGAACTCACATTACATGAGACAAATAGGATAAATACACATTTCCCTTTAAATCTCCATCAAGGAGATATATGATGGATAAATGCAATGTGAATAGTCACTCATTAATTTTTGAGGACTTTTAATTCATTGAAGTTTACAATTTTGTTTGTCTATGGAATCAACTACAAGTTGATAATTTCTGTGTTGCGATTAAAACGCGTCACACGAACACGTCCTCGTGTACCCGCGGTGCCGGGGGAGATACTCCGCAACTCGCCCCGCGGGAGACTGACCTGCAGCGCGATACGCAAGACAGCAAGCCGGTTCTTTTAGAACCAAACACCCCAGCCCCTCGGGAGGGACCCCGTCGGAGGAAGCCGGCGACGATTGGCTGAGTTAAGCCGGATTAGACCGCTCTCAACTCGATTGTCGATATTCGTCGAACTCTCGCGAAGTCGCCGAACAACGGAAGTAGGAACAAGGGTTTGAGGGTAAAAGTAGGGTTTGGTATTGATTGTCGATTGTTTGCTTCGCTTCAATCGGCCGTCACCTGCTACATATATATAGCGAGGCGGCTGAACTTTCCGTACAAGCAATTGTACTTCTACACGGATTACAACTCATGAACTAGGTCGGTTTCTACTTCTAAATTAGGTAAGACTCCCGGCCGGATTCGTGCTGGACATCTCCGGTTCCTTTTGGAAAGCCACCTTTTTCTTCCGGGTTGAACCCAAACTCCTTCTGGCGCCACCAACCTTTGCTTTGGGCTTTGGCAAGTGTTAAACCTCCTCGCGTCCGGCTTCTCCGATGCGGCTTCTGAAATCTTCAGGAATCTTTGAGTCTAACTGCACCGGGTCCCAAGTAAGCCGGGTTCTGCCTGCCGAATTAACTCCTGCCGAGTCGTCATCCCAAGTCCTCTCCGAGTCGTCCATCTTTTGAGTGAGCTTGAACCTATGACCCGGTTTTGACCAAAACCGGGTTAACTCCCGCCGGGTTAACTTCTGTCGGGTCTTCTTTTTCTTGAGTGAGCTCGAACCCGGGACCTGCCAAAAATGGGTGCTAACACATGCCCCCCCCTGTTTTCTAGTAAAGCTTGCGTACTAAAAAATATCCGATGTAGAAGATTTGTCTAAGGGCGATGCTTAAGCTCATCGGCCATATGTGCGGCTTATGCAGTTTGCCACACGCTTGGGTGGAATTTCTTCAAGTACTTCCCATTGATAGCTCGGGGCAACATGTCGCCCTCCAACGTTTCCACCAGATATGAGTTGCCGGGTACAATCCTTACGACTCGCAGTGGCCCTTCCCAACTCGGTGACCATTTGTCAAATTTTCGGCTCCCTGATCTGATCGGCAATATAACTTTCCAGACTAAGTCGCCGATTTGAAAATCCTTAAGCCGGACTCTCTTGTTATAAGCTTTTGCTACCCGCAACTTCTCCTTCTCAATGTCCTTCAAAGCCTTCATACGTTTGTCGGCTACCTCGTCTATGTTATCCATCATCAAATTATGATAATCCTCAGCCAACAAATCATTTTGCTTAGCGAACCTCAAGGCAGCCAGATTTACTTCTACCAGTAAAACAGCTTCTTGCCCATAAACTAACTCGAAAGGAGTTACCTTGGTTGCACCATGCCTCGAGATCCGGTGAGTCCACAATGCCTCGGACAGTACCTCATGCCACCTTCTCGGGTAATCTTGTACTTTCTTCTTAATCAACTTGATCAGAATTTTGTTGCTTGATTCGGCTTGTCCATTGGCTTGAGCGTAATACGGAGATGAGCTGAGCATCTTGATCCCGAATGATTCGGCAAACTGTTTCACCTATTTGGCCATGAAGGAGGTTCCTTGATCTGTAGTGAGAGTCTGCGGGATGCCGAATCTGTGGATAATATGCTCTGTGATAAATTGAATTACCTCTTTGTGGGTCATATTCCGGAGGGGTACTGCTTCAGACCACTTGGTGAAATAATCAGTAGCAACCAGCACGAACCGATGCCCTTTGGATGAAGCCGGGTTAATCATACCAATGAAATCCAGTGCACATCCTTGAAAAGGCCACGGCTTTACTACCGGATTAAGAAGTAAAGCCGGTACTAACTGAATATCTCTGAATTTCTGGCACGCTTCGCACCCTTTGTAGTATCGGAAGCAGTCATTAATCATCGTCGGCCAATAGAATCCGGCTCGTCTGAGCATCCACTTCATCTTGTGAGCCGACTAATGTGTCCCGCATAATCCATCATGAACTTCTCCCATGGCAACCCGGGATTGATCTTCATCCAAGCACTTAAGAAGAAGACCATCAGCTGTTCGGCAATATAACTCGTCATCTATCAAGATATACTTAAAAGAAAGCCGCCGAACAGCCCTATCTGTTTTCTGACTCGGGTTCTTCAGATAATCAACAATAGGTGTCCTCCAATCAGCTAGTCGGGTTCCACGAGATTCCTCCGGAGCCGAATTAGATAACCCGGCTTTCCCTCCACCATCCGAGTTAGATGACCCGGTTTTTCCTCCAGCTTCCGAGTCGTTGACAAGAGCTAGTATCGGCTTCTTTGCTGTGAAAAATACTCCTCTACTAACATGATAGCATGATGCCTGTTGTGCCAACTCGTTGGCGAGCTAGTTGTCCTATCTGGAAACATGAGATATAGAAAAATAATCCAAAGTTGATATGATATCCAGGCACCTGTCGAGATATGATTGAGTGATCCACTATTGCATTGGAAGATCTTGGCCACTTGCTGGATGATAAGAAGTGAATCGCCATATGCTTCGACATGAGTCATCCCTGCATCCTTTAAAATTTCCAATCCGAATAGGAGAGCTTCGTATTCGGCTTCATTATTAGTGCAAAAATAATCGAGACGACAAGAGGCTTCAAAGATAGTACCGTGGGGTGAAATATACACAATGCCGATTCCTTGTCCACTACTGCAAACTGAACTGTCAAAATAAGGTTTACACAGTACATCCGACACAACATTTAAGTCGGCTTCTTGTTCTAGGTCAATCCGATGGTCAACAATGAAATCGGCCACAACCTGGCCTTTCACAGATTTGAGAGGTTCGTAAGCCAAATCATACTCGATCAACCCATATGCCCATTTGCCGATTCGTCCACTGAGAATCGGCCTATGTATCATGTGTTTGATGACATCGGTCTGACTAAGAACCTTGCACTCACTAGATAAAAGATAATGGCGCAATTTGGTGCAAGCAAAATATAGAGACAAGCACAACCTTTCCACAAAGCTGTACCTTGACTCGGCATCCAGCAGTCGCCGGCTTAGGTATGTGATAACGTACTCCTGTCCTTCGGCTTCTTGAGTCAGAGCTGCTCCAATCACCTTTTCCTCGGCTGCAATGTAAAGCCGGAACGGTAGGCCACGACTCGGTTTCCTCAGAACCGGAGGTTTAGACAAGCAAGCTTTTATTCTGTTAAATGCCTCTTGCTGCTTTGCCCCCCAGGTGAACTTGTCATCATTCTTGATCCGAAGTATCTGTGTGAACGCATCAACTTTTCCAGACAAGTTAGTAATAAATCACCTCAAATAATTTACCTTGCCTAGGAATTTCTGCATGTCCTTTTTACAACTCGGCGCCTGTACTTTCTGGATAGCTTCAACTTTCACCGGATCAATTTCTATGCCGGATTCATGTATGATAAAACCAAGAAACCTCCCGGCCGACACGCCAAAAGCACACTTCAATGGATTCATCTTGAGCCCATACTTGCTCATCCTTTCAAATGCGAGCCGTAAGTCGGCCAAATGATTTAACTCGCCGTCCGATTTAACAACCACGTCATCAATGTATACTTCCAGTATGACTCCAAGAAGATCGTGAAATATCAAGTTCATCGCTCTCTCATACGTGGCTCCGGCATTCTTCAATCCAAAAGTCATTACCGTCCACTCGAATAAACCAACGAACCCGGGGCAGCGAAACACTGTCTTGGCCGAGTCTTCTTCGGCCATGAATATCTGATTGTACCCCGCGTTCCCGTCCAGAAAGCTGATGACTCGGTGTCCCAAGGCGTCATTAATAAGCATGTCGGCTATTGGCATAGGATATACATCTTTGGGCGTAGCTAGGTTTAAATCTCGGAAATCTATGCATGCTCTGATCTTACCGGATCCTTTCTTCTCAACCGGTACAATGTTGGAAATCCATTTGGCATACTTGCAAGGCCGAATAAAATTGGCTTTTAGAAGCCGGCCAATCTCTTCTTTGATTCGGTCATATATTGCCGGGTTGAATTTACGAGCCAGCTTATATGGTCTGAAACCGTCTTTTATTGGTAACCGATGCTCGACGAGCTCTCGGCTTAATCCGGGCATCTCGTGGTACTCCCATGCGAAGCAATCCACGTATTCCTTCACCAGCGCGATTAAATCGGATTTATAATCGGCTTCTAAATTCTAGCTTATGAATGTCGGCCTGGGAATAGTGCCATCCCCAATATCCACTTCTTCGAGTGGGTCGGCCGACGTAAAACCTTGCCCCAACTTATTCATGTCGTCTAGTTCTTCAATTGCTTCACACATATCGTTCCTCTCTGCCCGATACTTGTCCAGACGCTTCTGCAGCCACTCATTGTTGTTGGGATCCATTTATATGAGCCGTAGTCGATTGCTTTCAACCGGCTTTAATGATACTGGCACGAATCCATCCCTGTTAGCTCTCAGGAAATCGAACCCGGATAAATCACGTCCCGAGAGACATGTAGCATTTGAGTGTTGCCAATCATCAATGGACTCGGCTAAAGCAATACATGCCGAGTTATCAGCATGAACGACTTCAATCTCGTCGTCGATCCATTGTACAAGCTGCTGGTGCATGGTAGATGGCACACACTGATTTGCATGGAGCCAATCTCGTCCGAGTAACACGTTGTAATTCCCTTGCACCTCGGCAACAAAGAACGCAGTAGCCAAAGTCTTGCTTCCCACTGTGAGCTCCAGACTAATAACTCCTTTGGCTTCTACTCCTTCTCCTCCTTCGAACCCGTTCAATACCATGTCCGTCTTCATGAGATCATCATCCAATTGCAATTTCTTGAAGACAGAATACGGCATTAGGTTTACCAGAGCTCCTCCATCAACCATCATCCTGGTAACTGGCTTCCCGTTGATGTGCCCTCTGATGTACAAAGGTTTAAGGTGCTTAACCGGTCTCTCAGGTTTCTCGAAGATAGCATTCTTGGGTCTGAAGTTAATCTGCGCTACCTCGGCTTCTTCTTCTACAGCACGAAATTCAGCAGGCAAATAATATACCATGTTAATGTCCATAACTACCCGAGTCGACGTGCTCTCGTAGTCCAGTAGCTCTTCATCTGGTGGATTCTCCGAGTCATTCATCGCCAGCTCCGAGCCTCCTGCTGGTTCCTCGCCCGTTGAATCATCTGCCGAGTCTCCATTGGCTAACTCGGTATCCGACTTGTCTGATGTCGGCTTGTCTTTTGCTCCCAAATCTGCTGCTTCTACTTCATCCGCCCATGATGAATAAGTGATGGCCGGTACAGAAACCGGCCCTGTTTCGCTGTTCACAGCAGAACTCGGTGTAACCATCAAAGGAATCATCGGAGGATTCGGCTTTGGTACCCATACTTGAGCCGAAACCATTGGTCTTTCAGCATTGAACTTGGCGTCCCTGGCCTGCTCGGCCTCCTTTTCTGCCTTCTCCCGGTTCCTTGCCCTTTGCAGTTTCCGCTTCTGTGTCTTCGTTATACCCGGCGGGCACCACTTTGGCTGAGTGTATTTTGGATCCCGGGGTTTAGCTACCTCGGCTTGGCTGGATCCAGCTTCATGGTCACTGGATGTCGCTTTAGGCACGATAGCAAGTGTCGGCTTATCAGTTACTGGCTCTGTAACCGGGTCCTTTAGCTTTAACACATGCGTCCCAATGACCAGCGATTTGTCCGGGATCAACCTCCTCTCTATTTCGGCTGCCTTGGCTCCTTGCTCCTTGACTCGCCAATACGAGGAATCATCGGGATAGATGAGTCGGCTTTGCACAGTTTGCCGGGTTACTTGACGCTTGGATTCCCCAGCCGATTCTTGATGCCGGTAGCTTCTCTCGTTAGATGGTGACCTTGGTCGCTTCCCTTGTTGCCGGTTTACCTTAGAACCGGCCTGGCGCACATATTTGTTCAACAACATATCGAAAGTCGGCTTGATCTTCTTTGGCTTGTATTCAACTTGATTCGTTTTCCATTTGCCAACTTCCGGGTTTTTCGGCTTCATGAACCGAGGTTGCCCCCCGAGTTCCGGATTCCGGGTTCTGGATTCTCTTGCTGGTGGTTGCTGCCCCCCGAGTGTGGAGTTCTTGACGGTGATCTTGATAACCTCCTTCCCATCGGGTTATCGGGTCAATGTGATCTCTCTCCTTGCTTCCTTGACACCGGCTTCTTTTCTGGCCTCACCAATAACCATATTAGATTTGTTAGCGCCTTTGGCCGCTTTTGGCCGAAGAAGAACTTTCTTTCCCTCGAGATCTAGCACGTTCATTGGGAACGGCTGTGTGTCAATGGCCATGCCGGCAAAGCTTAATCGTCCATCATTGAGGGCCGATTGAATCTGTCGACGAAAGACATTGCAATCATTAGTAGCATGAGAGAAAGAATTGTGATACTTGCAATAAGCACGTCGGCTTAATTCATCGGGTGACGGTATAACATGATTAACTCGGATCACTTTATCCTTTAACAAGGCATCAAATATTCTATCACATTTGCCTACGTCAAAGCTACAATTTACCTCATCATCCCGGTTTTTATGAACCGGCTTTAGGTCATCACACACAAAGGGTTTGGCCTTACTCGGCCAAAAAAACTCGGCTACGTAGACATCGGTTTCATCACCGGAGTCGGCGTCATATTCGACAGCATTAAGCTGACCCCTACTCTTCCGATGCGAGTCTTTGGACTCGTTAACTCGGCTTTCATGAGCCAGAGCTCTCTCCTGAACCTGACCGATAGAAGAAAACTCGTGTCCTTCTAGCTTCTCTCTTAGATATGTCCTTAACCCGTTAAAAACTAAGTCGGCCATATCTCTCTCGGTTATCACCAAGCTATAACATCGATTTCTGGTGTTTCTAAATCTCTTGATATAATCGGATACCGATTCATCATGCTTTTGCCTAACCGACGTAAGATGGGACAATTTTAACTCGATCTCTCCGGCATAGAAGTGCTCATGAAACTTTTGCTCCAAATGAAACCAAGTGTGTATAGAATTAGGAGCTAAAGCCGAAAACCAAGAAAACGCAACCCCTGTTAGCGACAAAGAGAACAGGCGAACTTTGATATGATCATGATTAGCCTCGCCTAATTGAGCCAAATATTGACTAATATGCTCCCATGTCGATTTGTTATCCACCCCATTAAACTTAGAAAACTCGGGAACTCTATAGCCAGGTGGGTAGGGTTGTAAATCAAAATACTCGGGATAGGGTTTAGTGTAGGTCCTAGGTCTCAGCCTAACCCCGAGTTTGTCCTATGCTATCTGGTCCAATTTCCTATTGAATTCTACCACTAAATCGTCCATATTGGCCGATTGACTCGGACCAGGAGCAGAATTGGTTACATGGCTGGATTGCATCCAAGGAGCCAAATTTGAATTCGGCATTGACTCACGTCCCGGAAGTTGCACCGCTGGTCCCGTCTGACCTGCCGGGTAGGGTGAACTTCGGATCGGAGTCGGACAAGGTAGTGCACCGACGATCCGGTTTTCCCTGTTCGGGCTCATCGGTTGTGTGTCCGATGTTTGGGCTTGGATGGTGTTTTTCTTAGCCTTCTCATGTTCCAGCACAGCATTATAAACAGTATTCGTACCTTGTGAAACATGAAACTGGATTTCGGCTATTTGTTCTGGAGAAAAGATACTATTACTTACAGCGGATGTGTCGGTGTTGATGTTCAGAGATACATATTCCGGCTCCTTGATCAGTGCGGTTACACCTTGCCGATCTAACTTGAAGCTGGCTAAGTACAACTCTTCGTCTTCATGTTCCCGCTTGAGTCGCAGCGCCTCGAACTCCTCTCTTCTCTTCTTCTTCCACTCATCCAGGCCTTGGCGTTGTGCCTCCAACAAATCCTTGAGAGTGGGCTTGATGATGTTGTCAGTGGTGATGCCGGATAGATCTGTAGCCTTAGAACCGGTCATTGTTGCCCAATTTAGGTTTAGAGATGTCCCCAGCGGAGTCGCCAAAAAGTGTGTTGCGATTAAAACGCGTCACACGAACATGTCCTCATGTACCCGCGGTGCCGGGGGAGATACTCCGCAACTCGCCCCGCGGGAGACCGACCTGCAGCGCGATACACAAGACAGCAAGCCGGTTCTTTTAGAACCAGACGCCCCAGCCCCTTGGGAGGGACCCCGTCGGAGGAAGCCGGCGACGATTGGCTGAGTTAAGCCGGATTAGACCGCTCTCAACTTGATTGTCAATATTCATCGAACTTTCACGAAGTTGCCGAACAACGGAAGCAGGAACAAGGGTTTGAGGGTAAAAAGTAGGGTTTGGTATTGATTGTCGATTGTTTGCTTCGCTTCAATCGACCGTCACCTCCTACGTATATATAGCGAGGCGGTTGGACTTTCCGTACAAGCAATTGTACTTCTACACGGATTACAACTCATGAACTAGGTCGGTTTCTACTTCTAAATTAGGTAAGACTCCCGGCCGGATTCGTGCTGGACATCTCCGGTTCCTTTTGGAAAGCCACCTTTTTCTTCCGGGTTGAACCCAAACTCCTTCTGGCGCCACCAACCTTTGCTTTGGGCTTTGGCAAGTGTTAAACCTCCTCGCGTCCGGCTTCTCCAATGCGGCTTCTGGAATCTTCAGGAATCTTCGAGTCCAACCTGCACCGGGTCCCGAGTAAGCCGGGTTCTGCCTGCCGAGTTAACTCCTGCCGGGTCGTCATCCTAAGTCCTCTCCGAGTCGTCCGTCTTTCGAGTGAGCTTGAACCTATGACCCGGTTTCTGACCAAAACCGGGTTAACTCCCGCCGGGTTATCTTCTGTCGGGTCTTCCTTTTCTTGAGTGAGCTCGAACCCGGGACCTGCCAAAAACGGGTGCTAACATTCTGATCACATGGCTCAAAAATATATCTGATCCAAAACCTAGAATCACTCTACATCCTCTCTTGATGATATTGTAGCAACATTATCATCTATGTTTCAGGATAAGAATGAATGATGTCTTCTTATGAAGAATCACCATATACACCCTACGGGTGGTATACCCTTACTTGAAATTCATACTGGTACTCAAATACTAGAAATCTCAATGGTCTAAAAAAAAGAGAAATCAATGTAAAGTGGAGGTAAAAATGACAAGCAAAATCATAATGGATCTACCAAAAGTGATAATATAACTATCAAGTTCATCGAATTTGTTATTGTATGACTCATCATACGTATGAATGCTCTCAAGCATTTGGTTGGGTTCTACCATTAATTAATTAATGCGAGTTCAATGGGATAATTTTAAAGCTCACTTCAATAAGTACCCTAAAAAAATTCTGGATGTGGACTTCACTTATAATCTTCATCAGAAAGAAAGAATGAGTCTAGTCCAATAGGAGATACACTCCTTCACAATTATACTTTTCTTGCGGAATAAAATCCCCAAGACATTTGGAGACCTCGTTTGGTACTACTACTGCTACTACTACTACTACTACTACTACTACTACTACTACTACTACTACTACTACTACTACTGCTACTGCTACTGCTACTGCTACTGCTACTGCTACTGCTACTGCTACTGCTACTGCTACTGCTACTGCTACTGCTACTGCTACTGCTACTGCTACTGCTACTGCTACTGCTACTGCTACTGCTACTGCTACTGCTACTGCTGCTACTACTACTGCTACTACTACTGCTACTACTATACTACTGCTACTACTACTACTGCTACTGCTACTACTACTGCTACTGCTACTGCTACTGCTACTGCTACTGCTACTGCTGCTGCTACTGCTACTGCTGCTGCTACTGCTGCTGCTACTACTGCTCCTACTACTGCTGCTGCTACTGCTGCTGCTACTGCTACTACTACTGCTACTACTGCTGCTACTACTGCTACTAGTACTACTACTACTAACTTTGGGATCTATGCGAGGTATAACTATTTATTTATCCGTCAATCATAAATATTTCAAGTTCCTATCAGGGGAATTGCTTATAGCCCGTACGCTGATTACATTTAAAATAAGAACATTTTTGGCATTAGGGGGAGATTCGTACCACAAGGAATGCCAATAATTTGAAAGTTCATAGACATCCAGTCCTTATATTCACGTACTTAAAAATAATATCTGAACAATACGTTCAACCATAAATTTGCAACACATTGCAAATCTGCCACATACATTTACCGAAGACAAACATGTCACTAAATCACATTATGCATGCAATCAATGTGCCATAGAAAGTGGAGTACTTCATACAACCACCACTCTCCCCGAATGAGAGCAAAAGGGGGAGAAATATGTGATGGGGTCGTAGCATGGAAAACAAAAAAAAATCTACGCGCAAGCGGAATAAACCCCAAGGATCTAGATCAACAAGATGAAGATAGCGAAGGTGAGATCCAATCTCTTACCCTTGAAGATCAACAAACGCGTTTTGTCGGTGCAGGGGTTGGCTAGTCGATCCCCGCAACTAGACTCGTCTAGTCGCGAGGAGATGTATTATCCTCGAGATCCAATCTGGTGAAGTGCAGCAACGGGCAGCACCTCCGCGGCGTCCACACGTACGGCTTGATGAAGACGTCGACTCCTTGATCCCACAAGCGAGAGGACGTGGCCTTGATGATCTCAGCAGCACGACGGTAGTGCCGGTGATGATGACGATCTCCGCGAGCAAGGCTTCGCCAAGCCAAGCAAGAGGAGAGGGAGAGGAGGAGGTGGCGCAGCAGCCCTTCGGGGAGAGGTGGTGCGTCAGCTCTAGATGGAGGAGAGGCAGCGGCAGCCCTTCGGGGTAAGGGGTGGCGCGGCTAGGGTTTAGGGTGGAGGGGTGGTGCGGCTAGGGTGTGTGGGGCGGCAGCCTCAAGGGTGTGCCGCACCCCTCCCCCCCTTTATATAGGTGGCGGCTAGGGCTAGGGTAGGGGCCGGCCGGCCCCCTCTTGCCTTGCCCCCCCAAGTTGGAGTCCATCTAGGACTCCTCCTTGGGCTCCCTTTCCTAAAGGGTGGAGGGCCCAACTCCTAGTCCAACTAGGAGTGGGATTCCCCCCCTTCCTATGCCGCATGCCCATGTGGGCCATTGGGTGGTGCGGCTGGCCCAAGTGGCCAGCAGCACCCCTTTGGTCCATGTGGGCCCCATACAATATGTGGTCCCACTTCTAGAACCTTCTAGAACATTTCGGAACCTTCCGGTGCCCTATAAATAATTTCCGGAACTTTTCTGAAACCTCCGAAAACCACTTTCCATATATGAATCTTATTCTCCGGACTCCTCCGGAACTCCTTGTGTCATCCGGGATCTCATCCGAGACTCCGAATCACCATTCGTTCACTTCATCATTTAATTCATCGCAAAACCTAATTTCATCGGAACGTTAAGTGTGTGACCCTACGGGTTCGAGAATGCATAGACATGATCATATCAATAATTAATAGCGGGACCCGGGATGCCCATATTAATTCCTATACACTCAACGAAAACCTTTTCTCGATTGAACCACGATGCCGGAGATTCAATTAATCTCATATATGATTCCCTTTGTCTCACGATATTTTACTTGCCCGAGATATAATCGTTGACATCCCCATGTCTAGTTTAATCTCGTTACCGGCAAGTTCTCTTTACTCGTCCATAATATAGGATCCTGGTGATTACAACCTAATCACATGTCTACAGACTTTTGATGCTATATTACCGAGAAGGCCTGGAGATATCTTCTCCGTCACATGGAGGGACAAATCCCACTCTTGATTCATATCACCCAACAACCCACCATCGGAGATACCTGAAAGCCACCTTTATAATCACCTAGTTACGAAGTGACATTTGATGTCCACAAAGTATTCCTCCGGTGAACGGGAGTGATATAATCTCATGGTCTAAGGAAACTATATTTGGCATATTAAAAGTGTTGACAACAAAACTTTTGTGACACGATTAATTGCAACTCTTTATTTGGGTCATGTCCATCACACCATTACTCCTAATGATATGACTCCGTTATCAAGTGACTATAACAAGTCCATAGTTAGGAAACTCTAACTATCTCTTTGAAAGAACAACTATGCCCGAGATGTCGCCTAGAGGGGGGGGGTGAATAGGCGATTAAAACTTTTTCTATTTAGGGGCTTGATAATTGCGGAATAAAACTAGGTGTTTAAATTAACAAGCCAACAACCTAAATTCTAGGTTTACCTAAGTGCACCAACAACCTATGCTAAACAAGGCAAGTAACAAGGAGATAGCAAGATATAGACTTCAAGCACGATGGCTATCACAATGTAAATTTGCATAAGTAAAAGCTCGGGTATAGAAATAACCGAGGCACGCGGAGACGAAGATTTATTCCCGAGTTCCTCCTTGTTAA